>PVJX010051873.1:0-10149 GCA_004027295.1 Dolichotis patagonum | reverse complement strand
TTACCATTGGTTCTATCTACCACATTCTGTCTTATTGGAATCTGAATATGTGTGATAGTTCAAACAAATTTTTTTCTTTTTTATCAAAAATGAGATATTATAGTACCCATTGATCATTTTCTGCTATTCGGTTCAGAAAGCCCTGTAATTCTTTCACTATATGCATGGCTTTATACTATTGTGTTATGTTTGATATTATAGTAATTGAAACTGCTCAACTATAGCAGAGTAAGAGATATGGTGTTAGATACTGTTGATGTCCAGTTGACTTAATGTACTGTGTTGCCTATGTTGTCCTGTTCTGATCTGCTCTGTACTGCCCCCTTTTGTTTTATTCTCTTTTAAATAAAAAAAAAAAAAAAGAAAAGAAAGCTGAAGTGCAGGAAATTCAACTCTTAGCTGCAATTCCAGAGTGGTTAAAGTCTTCTATCCTTTGTACCCTAGTTTTCATCATGAACAAACAGGAACATCTAGAGAAATGCCTCAGACATTAAGGGACAAGTTCGTCTCAGACAGCAGCCTTTCCTCTCTGTGGCTCCTGGACTGGCACTGTTAACTTAATCACACAGATCCACTGACTAAGGGCACAGCGTCTGAGACCATTGATAGGGTATAAACCAAAAAACTGTAAACTCTACATGTGTGTTTACATGCACATGTTAGTGCATGTTTCACAGTGTCACATAAATTGCCATGCAGAACACGTTCCTTTAATTAACTTACAGGATATTACAAACTTTAAGCAAGAGTTAGATTTTTTAAGCTTATTGTTTGAAATTGAGTTACAAGTTACTTACAGTGACAGGCACAGATAGAAAGCATGAGGGTATGATATATTCTTGTGGGCTTCTTTCAACTGAGATAGAATTAACTTTCAGTAACACACACAGATCCCAAGCACAATTTAATACATTTTGAGAAATGCTTCCGTGGGTACACCAGTGACAACACAAACAAATTATAAAACAGTTGCCATCATCCCAGAGAGTTCCTTTAGGTTTCTTTCCAGCTCACCTGCATGTTGCATGGTGCTGTTGTTTGGATCTGGAATGTGGTTTCAGGTCCTATGTTGTAAGGGCTTGGTCCTTATGTGGGCTCTAGTAGGAGGTGGTGGAATCTTCAGATGTGGATCCCAGAGAGAGGGCTTTGGTCCACAGGAGTGTGCTTTGAGAGGGGGCTGTGGGACCCAGTCTCTCTACTCTGTCTGTCTCTGTCTCTTTCTCTCTGGATGCCATGAGAAGAGAACCATGACCTTCGCTTTTGCCATGTGCTCCCATGGAGATATTCTGCCTCAGGGCAGGCCCAAAAGTGATGGGTCGACTATGGACTGCACACTCCAAATCTGTGAGACAAAATAAATCTTTCCTTTGGAAAATTTGAGTGTCTCAGGCATTGTTACTTTGAAAGAAAACTAATACATAGGCAACTGGTCATCTTATTTCTACCCACAAAAAGGAGATATCTCTTTGTAAATTTAAGAGGAGTGGATTCATATGGTATATACTCTTTTATGCTTGGCTTCTTTTGCACTGTATTATGGTTTTGGGATTCATCTGTATCAATACATGCATCAGTATATGATTTTTTATTACCTAATAATATTCCGTGCTATGGTTTCATCACAGTGTGTTTATATATTCTCTTCCTAATAAGCCTTTGAGTCTGTAGTTTTAGGGCACATCACTATTGCTTCCAGTTGCTGAAATTATCATATGTCTCTTTTGCCTTAAAAGGACTCATGCTCTGGAACCCATTAAGAGTTCCTTCAGTCCTCACTCTTCAGTAGTACCACAGAAAATTAAGTTTTTTCTTATTCTGGTGTTTCTTTTTGCTTTCATGGAAGCAAAAGTCCTTCGCATCCTATGTACCCTATTTGTAAATGAAATTTCTCTCTCAGCATTGTCTATGTGTATTTGTATGTGTATATATGTGTTTTCCAGAAGTATCGAGAGTAACCTATTCATGTATATCATAATTGGGTATGCAGATATGAAAAATTTTCAGAACTTAGAGAGGAAATGGAAAGAGCTTCAAAAGAAAGATTGAAGGTGGTATATGTCCACATCAGAGTAGTAAACCAAACAACCATAGAATATGAATGCTTTCTTGGAAGATGTTGCTGGACTTGTAGAATAAATGTAAGTTCATGACCAAAAATTTACATATTTTACTGAAACACATTGAGGTATTGCATTTCATTGTCCTATATTTCCCCACTGGGAGAGTAAAATGGATCTTGGAAAGCTCTAATCTGTCTGGACGGGGGCTGGACCTTACCTAAAGAGGGTGAGAAATCTGAAAATCACAGAATTTGAGCATCCTGGTCCTCTCTCATAGGAAGAGTAAGAGTTCATTACAAGATAAATACACTGCTCTCATGGAGGAGGTAGAGATCAACAGATTTCCACTAAAACGTATATACATCTTCCCTGGTCAGTCGTTCTAATTATTTTGGTTTTATAGTAAATTTTGTAAATCAACTGTATGAGTTTTAAATTATTGAAAGCTGGGAGAAATAATCCAGGGAACCAGCTCCAAGTGCTTACCAGAGAAAAATGAATGATGACTTGTAGGGAGGCTGAGAGAGAAGTAGAGAAGCCCAACATGTGAGCGGAAAATAGCCACACAGAGCAAGGAGAAATTCCCTGGAGAGTGGCAATGCTGATATTTGGTGACGTGTGGTCAGGAAATTTATTTTCAAAACAAATATCTTAGGGCTTTTACTCCCCCTGGAGCAAAAGGTGAACTTACCCTAACCACCTGTAGTCTTATTATATTTAATTTATATTCTTTTATTCATGTAATCCTCAACAATGAAGGACATTTTGCTCTATCTCTTCAATAGTTAAAATAATGTGCAACTGTTTTTGAGGCAAAGAAGGAGTGAGAAAAATAACATTTATTCACTCGAGATGTGAGGAAGAGAAGATGGCAGTTGAGGGAAGTGAGAAAAGTAGATGTCCTGTCTGAAGATGCCTTCTGTTGTTTTTCACAAAGTTTCTGGTATCCACTATGGTCCCTGGAATAGGATATTTTTGAATAAATTTATGAATGACCCACTATGGTCCCTGGAATAGGATATTTTTGAATAAATTTATGAATGACCCACTATGGTCCCTGGAATAGGCTATTTGTGAATAACTTTATGAATGACCCACTATGGTCCCTGGAATAGGATATTTGTGAATAAATTTATGAATGACTTGTCTGCTAGTCAACATGGAAAATACAGGTACTTGGAGGTAGAGAGTTTGTGTTATGGTGATCTTGCTAAAGGTGCAATGGTTTCTTATAATTTTGACATTTCTCATAGCCCTAAAGTTGAAGTTGACATTTCTCAAATCCTAAAGGGGCAGGAGTCCTGGTGTCACATGCACTACCTTGACCATGAATGTATCTCAACCTTTCCTGTTTAAAGTGTCAGCCAGGTAGCCCAGCCTCCCTTCACATAATCACTAAATCTTTCGAGTCCCCTTTCTGTCCTTCTACCAAAGATGACTTTCTAGCAAAGTGTGTGGAGGGGCCTACTTGATCTGTGGGGGCTACAAGAGGAATGGCCTTGACTGAGTGCATGGACTCCACCGCTGTCCTGGGCCTTTCAGCCTGTTATGTGCCACCTGTATCTGCTGCCTTCTCTGTCATCTGCCAGGACACATACCGCATGTGGGACACAGAGCAAGACTGTATTACATAATATCACATTAAATTCCCTTTGCCCTCTTTTCACCTCAGTACTCTACACTTAATACATCTTAATGGCCATGGAGACTCACGCAAGATACAGCCCTGATGAACCACTAATCAGCAGCGTTGCTTCTATTACAAGGACTAATCTCCCATCTGAGCCAACAAGTACATAGGCCAAGACTTTTAATAGTCACTTGGTGATATCCCACTCTCTAACATCCATTATTCACAGGGCTAATTGGGCTCTGGAATGGGCAGTGGCTAGGGCATTTTAAAGAAGCCACACTTGACTGTACTCAGACATTAAATCGTCCCTACTTCCTTCAGGGTTTTGGCCCAGAAGTGGCAATGATGACCCAGTGCACCTTTGATTGCCTCTCTTCTGCTCGTCTTTTTAGCACAGTGAGTGATAGGTAGGGTTTTTTTTCTCTCTTGTCCTGGGTGAACTGGGCCTGTTGGCTACTGTTAACACACTCAGTGTACTCCAGATGCTCTCCATTCTTGCTCTGTAGAGCAGGAGATCTCACAGTCTCTTTACATGTAGGTGCCTGATTTGAATCCTCCAGACTGGTTCATGTGAAACCAAGATGCAACCTGGGCTTGGGGATATTTCAGGAGCAAATACAGGGCTTCAGTGATTTCAAAGTATTATCACCATTAAAGGATGACCATGTTTTCCTTTTCACAGAAGTACACAAAGGTAACTATTTTTTCTTTGCAATTTCAGGTCATTGTTGGAAGAATAGTTTTAATAAAAGCATTTTTAATACCCCTTGCATCAGATGCAAGCTTGCCTCATATATTTTTGGTAGTAAAGGAGCAGAGTTTCTTTACTTTTATTTGCTTTAGGTCTATGGAATATATGCCATAGTGGGCTGTTAGTTATCGCTGGAAGATCTAAAAGGTGGGCCGTCACTGCTTTGGGCTGTCACAAGATAATAAGAATGAAAACACTGGCAACGTTGATTTTTTGGTAGGTGTCAGGAATATTCAGAGGGCTTAAGCACAACATCTGTGTAACACCTTGATTGGAGCTCTTGAAGCTGATGTTTTTCTGTGTATCTGCCTGTTGGCTGAAATTTAATTCCTTTTTAAAATTTCTTTCATATGTTGGCAAACATCTCCATGCTTGCTAACGGCACGGATGGGTGGGTAATCCTTTCAAAGTGTGACATCCCCAAGGACAATTTGAGACACTCGATAAGGAAGGATATTGATGGGAATGATTACAGATTACTCACAGCAGCTCCAGAAAGTCTACTAGAAGCCAACAGCAGTGAGCTGTTAGTGTTGAGTGTTGCCCGTTGATTTTATCTGAGATGCTCTTCATGTGAATGGACTCCTGCAAACTGAGAGTGCCCTGCTCTCTTGATTCTCAGCTACCAGAAAGAATAGATGCAAAGAGACAAATACCAGAGGCATCAGGATGCTATAAAGAGGTATCTTTATGCCTTGTTTCCATTTAAATTTAGCTCATGACTTAGTAGCTCTAATTTCCAAAATATTAACAGGAAACACACATGACCCTACTATGGAAGCACACTGGCTGAACTATCGAGGATAATTTGTTGTAACTTAAAAGTCTGTAAAATAGCAACCCCTCCAAATTAGGTTCAGTTCCAGGCAGTGGTTACCTTACACTAATACCTGATCATGGCTGTTGATCCAAATCAGTGGTTGTCACTTTGGCTGTACATGATAATCGTCAGAGAAGCCTTACAAACTATGAGTCCCTGGTTTTATTCCAAGGACTGTTGTTTTAATTGTCCTAATTGTCCTAAGATGTAACCTAAGTGGCAGTTGATATGAAGTTACAATATGCAGCCAAGGCTGGGAATCACTCCTTCAAGCAGTAATGGGAGTAGTGCTCCAGTAGTTCAGTGTAAGACCTGAGGATAGAGATGCTTGGCTGCCAAGTTATTATACCTACTGAAGTTCTAAAGACCAGAAACTTGGTCCTAAAGGGATGATCAACTGTCCTGGGTCACCCATATGATTCTGGTTTTAGGTTTGAAAGTGTCATGTCCTGGAACATGTTAAACTGGGACAGTTAGCTACTCTATTTGTAAGTCCTGCAAAAGAAGGAGGAGGAAGACAGATTGATTTAGAAACAGGAGTGTGAACTAGTAGGAATAAAAGTAATGATCCTTCCCAGGAGGGTCTCATAGCTCACCTAGGCTGGATCAGCCAATACCAATGTCACAGAGGTCAAAGCTCAGTGGAGAAATTTCACAAGATTTGTGGACAATGCAAACTCTTGTTATCAGCATGCGTCCCGACCTACCCAACACAGCACCCTTAGCTGAAGGTTGCCATGTGGGATGCAGGCCCACCTGCTTCACAGGTTCTTACAGTCAAGGTGGTGAAGGATAGGATATTGCTTCCTGGAAACGATATGTCTTAGTTTGAAGGGCTCTAGTAGAATACCACAGAATTCATGGCTTGAATGATAAACATTTATTTTTCCCAGTTCTGGATGGTGGAAGTACAGGACTGAGGTGCCGACGTGGTGAGGTACTCCAAGGTTCCTCTTCTTGGGTGGCGATGGCCATCATCTCGCATGTGCTCTCGTGGAGAAGAGATTGTCTTTTTCTCATAAGGGCATCAATGCCATTTGGGAGGGCTCCACTCTCATGACTGACTTACCGCTCAGAGGCCCCACCACCAAATAGCATCTAAATTTGTACTAGAGTTTCAACATGTAAAATTGAATGAAGTTTTTAAACACTTTGAATAATCAAGTGAGTGTGTACAGACATAATTATAAATTTTAAATATACTATTTATGTATATGTAGTATGTTGTATATTATTGTAAAGGTAGAATATAAAACATGTCTAGCATATTATACATATTATTTAAATATGCATATTTATAGCTGAATATTATAGACACATAAAATGCATAAATATATATCTTAAACAATTAATGGCAAATGCAATCAATTAAAATGCATTTGTAATATTTGAAATAATTACTGACAGTACATTAAGCCATAAAGAAGTATTGATGTATGAAAAGTATTAATATTACAACATTGCTGTGCTAATGACAATTATATAATATTAGAAATAAATAAGTAAATAATAAAGACTGAAACATTTAGAATAAACACATAACTACATAGTTATAAACATCAAAGATTTAAAAAATTGGTAAGAAAATTTGATAAAATGTCAATGATTTTGAGAAAAAAGAATTTCTCTGACAGGACAAAAACAAATAAAGGCATAAATTAAGAGATGAATAAGTTAAACAAAATATGTTAAACTCATCTGTAACCTCCAATAAAAAAAGAAAAATCAAACTTAAAAAAATAGCTGCTAAAAGCGGTAAGTATATATTTGCGACACACATGGCAGACTGAAGTTTATTATATTCATTATGTACCAAAGTTTTTTCATTAAAAAAGAGAATAAAGTGATATCATAAACTGTTCATGGGGTCATATGCATATATTGCAATATTTAAAAATACTTCATGAAAATTATTTTAGGGAAGGAGAATAAGTCATGGGAAACACAGACTTCAACTTTATACCTAAATTATACCTTATTTCTAATAGAAAACAATTTAAAATTGGCAAAACATTAGCATTCATTAGCTTGGGAACACAAGTACATTTTACTTGTTAGTACTTTTCTGAATTTTGTTAAATGGTTCGAAATTGAAATATTTTGAAACAGTGAAAGCACATCAGCGAAGTCCTGCTGTTGATGTGCGTGTGTGTATATCTCTTTATTGCTAGATCGCATGACAATATTTCTTCCTGAGTAAGATTGACACATCATCCTTCAAATAAATGAAACTTCCCATTTCAATTGATCCAATTTGTCAAAATAAGTTAACATGCTAATGTGTAATTTATGTACATAATTTCTTGTCTCCAGGAAATATATCACGTTGTTATATTTTTACAAGGTACAATGCATAGTGATAGGAACATTAGGAAGTGGAATTTTATAATGAGCACATTCAATACTGAAGAAAAATAATGAATAGAAAGCTGATAGATGTATCATCAAGGTCTAGTAACTTATAATTCACTTTTTACAAAAGAGAAAAAGTGTAGTGTGACAGAATCTGAAACAAAGTTCATACTTTAGTTAAATTTGCAATGACAGCAAGGCTTGCTTTGGCAGGCATGTAGATAAGGGATTTTGAGCAGTAACAGAGAACTCACCTCAGATTGGTTCACACAGTGAGGACGGCATTATTTCACTGCTAACAAGGCAGACAGCATGGTTGTTGATCCCAGCTTGCCTGACTTCATGAAGCTCTTTAAATGCCTGACGTTCTGTCAGGATTGGAGTTATCCTTGCTCTTAGCTGGAGACTACATTGTAGGTCAGAGTGCAATGGGAGACCCATTCCATTTATAGGGACCAGGACAGGAGTGCCATGATAAATTTAGATGTACAGGTTGAAATGGGTCCTGGTGGATTAAATACTATGTCCTTCCAGCTTTCTCTGTGGTTGTGTCTTCCACCCTTTCTTGGTATTTATGCTTTTCCATTTGCTAAAGGTCTTATTTTTCTTCTTGTTTAATGCAGTGGTGGTGTGACTTCCCATTAGATTGCATGTTAACATTTTAATTTGGGCCTTGTCAACTGAAAGTGTCTGGCAAATGCACTAATGCATGTTGAATTTTAACCACCAAGAGAGACTTGTGGAATCCTGGGAGTATGCTTTGAAGTTATTTCATTCTGCTCCCAGTCTTTCCTCACTGCCTCTTGCAAAGAAATTAGGAAATACATTTGAAAGGAAAAGTGGAATTGCCTGTAATCACACCACCCAGAGAAAAACGTTTTATATTTCATTATGTGTCCTTGCAATGGACTTAAAAAACTGGAAATCTTTTATAATACTTATTTGGAGAATTATATTCAACTTATATTGTCTTCCTACACATTCTTACAGAAACAGCAGAAGTCTCCAGAGCTTTCTATAAATGTTGGATTTGATTTTTCCTTCCCTTCTCCTGCCTCCAGGGGACATGTTAGGACTCACCTGTTGAGTCAGCATTAAGTTCAGCGTGAGTAACCATCCAAACTGTGAGGGCTTAATGTTTGCTCTGCAGGGTCTGGCTTGATTTCAACTCTGAAGTCTTACATTGGGAGAACGACCAGAGCTCACAGGTACTGACTGGCCTTGGTGACTAACGCAGAACCTTTTCTCTTGAAATCCTGAGACAGGGAAGGGTGGGAATGGAAAAGAATGCTTCCCCTGATGATCATAATGCTGGAAACTCTGTCAGTGAGCTTCATTCTTTAGGCTAATAGCACTGCATCTGGCAAAACCTGACCTTTCTTCGAAGCAGAAGATCCAGAATCTGTGAGCTAGAAAAGTGACATCCTGCAGTGCTAGGTTGGGAAACTGCCCAATGTGAGTTACACATTTGGCTGGGCATAGAGGTTTTAGACTGCACGGTGCCCTTGCCTATCATCTTTGCCATTGCTCAGTAAGGAAGGAAGCCAGTGTCACCATGCGTGGTATGTCACACATCGCTCTCCACGACTGCTGCTCTGAATAGCTGGAATGACATTAGAGCAGTCACCCCTGCTGCTGCTGAGTCCCTGAAAGACCGACCTTCTGTTCTCATCAAGAATATGATTAGTACTGCCTTTCTTGCATCTTTTCACTAAGTTTATCTTCCTGGAAAACCACCATAGTCTCTGACACTGATGATCTTTAAATGACCTCTAATTAAATGTATTTATTCATGGCCAGAAGTAGCAGTGTTTGAGTATATACCACCCAACTTGCCTGCTTTGTAGAAGTTAGGTGGCACTACCAACTGGATCCTAGCAGGTAAAAACTATATTATGAAGTCATGTTCTTGATTTTGGTTTTTGTTCACCATCTCCATCCATTGTTGAATATCTTAGTCTTTGTTTAGCCTTTATTTTTCTGTCCCTAAAATAATACCCAGGATTCTTACCAAATGGACTTGTATGAAGTTTAAGTAAAATAATGATTTAAAATACCCATAATTTATAAAGCCTGGGACATGCTCAGTAAATGTTAGCTTTGCCTGTCGTCTATATCTCTTGATGACTTAGTGGCCATAACTCTTTCATATTATCCACAAAGAGAAAATTTAATTTTATATTAATAACAGAGCTCATATTAGAAAGCCAAAGAGAAGCTAAGTATCAAGCTTCCCTTTTCTAAGTCCTAAAAATTAATTCATTAGATACATTTCCCTTTTTTTTATTTAAAAGAGAATAAAACAAAAGGGGGCAGTACACAGCAGATCAGAATAGGACAACATAGGCAACACAGTACTTTACATTAAGTCAACTGGACATCAACAGTATCTAACACCATATCTCTTACTCTGCTATAGTTGAGCATAGTTTCAATTACAATAATATCAAACATAACACAATAGTATAAAGCCATGCATATGGTGAAAGAATTCCAGGGCTTTCTGAACCGAATAACAGAAAATGATCAATGG
>PVJX010051872.1:0-10147 GCA_004027295.1 Dolichotis patagonum | reverse complement strand
GTTACATAAGCTGGAGATGTATGATCAGCATTTATTTGCTGTGCTGTCTTAAGCAAATCACTTAGGTGTTTTTCTTAAACCTTTCTTTCACCTATCAAGTGGGACAACAGTGCCTACTTTTAATAAAATTCAATGTATCATTAGATAACCTGCCTAAGACCTTGCAAGTTATGTGTAGGCATTCAGTCATTAGCATCACACTCTTCCTCTCTTAATTATTAGTTGAATTATCCATTATACTCTTGAGTTCCTCCCTACAAGAAAGTTTAAGATAGCAAAAATAACCATTTGCTTTTATTAAACCTGTCTTGTTTAATACTTAAACTCCTTGACAAGTATACTGGAAATAATGGCTAATTCTGACTTTTCCATGGCTATCTAGTAAAGAGTGGTTCACAGTTAGGCCAGCCATATAGAAAAATAGTGCCACTTGACAGGTTCAAGAAAGACAAGGATTATTACTTACCTTGGAACTTTTTTCAAGTGATAGCTATGTACTTTGTAGCTCTGCAAAGATACAGAAGGGACCACTCATTGTTCTCTGCCTCCTGTCCTTGAAAAGCAAACTCATAAAGAATGATACTTAATTGTAATCTTGTTATACAATTGTTCACTTCGTTAACAAACTTGTTATGAGAACCAGTAATGATTTACAGTTTTAGTGAAGATGCAGATGAAGACAGGTGAGGAAACTTTATGGAATCAAGTCTCATTTGTTCACCAAAACCAGGAAAGTAAAAGCATAATATGGAAGTTTCTGAAGACGCACTTTTGATCTGATTTTTAAGAAGTATTTGTGACTTCTCTGTTCATGATTTTACTTTTCCTTTTAACATCAGATGAGTTATCTAGTAACTTCATCCCCCTCGCCCTGAAAGGGTATTTTTTTTTTTTTTTTTTTGTGAAACAAGTAAGGAGTGAAATTTGATAAAGGCAGGAAGACGGAGTAGGGGAGAAATACAAGTCTCAATACCTATCACCAGTCCCTAAAAGATCAAATTTATATTTTAATGTAATGTACATATGTAGTTGAGCTTTTTTATTTTTCCTCTGAGGAAATGGACTTTTAGAGACCAACATCTGTAAAAATATATAATGCTTCTTGAAGGCAAAGCCAGGGCTGAGGGACACTCCTGATTCATAGCTCCATGGTCCTCAGCAAATTCTTTAATCTCTCCAAACTTCCTTTTCAAGTATTAAGTGGGGACCGTGCCTATTTTGTAAGGTTTTGCAGATAAAGTGGAGGTAATATGTACATGTTTGTGTAGTGCTGATGCATAACAGGAGCTCAGTAAATGTTATTTCCCTTTGTCTCATGCTTTCTTGCAGTAAATTACTTTTAAACTATACATAATAGATAAAACTTACAATAAATACTTTACATAGATTTAAGTAGTTTATGGTCTTCCATTTTTTTAAAAAAACTGTACAACATGCAGATTAGATGTAAAAGTTCTCATGGAAAATTCTCTGAATGAATCAAGTTACATTGGAAAAAAGAAAGTTTTACCTCATCTTTAGAAGTGCTGATGTAAGGAGGCCAGAAATGTAGCTCAGTGGTACAGCATCTGCCTGACAAGTGCAAGGTTGTGAGTTTGATTCCTACTACAAAAATAAATAAATGAATAAATAAATAAGTGCTAGTTTAAAATTACTCATTATTGCCTTGGACCAGGTGCACTGATTTATAGAAAAAGTAGTCTTGCAAGATTTTGTTCTCCCTTGCTTTTTGGAATTCCTCCTTTGTAAACGTTTTATCCTCAAAGAATGACCTTATAAAATGAAAGGAAAATATCCATAAAGGTTACAAGTCACACTTTCCATTCCAGTTTTTATTTTTTTCCACATGAGAGCACAGTGTTCCAGTCTCATCTTTAGATTTGACCCCAATTGAAAAGAATCTCAAAATTCTTCTTCGACAAAACAGCCTGTAGCCTGAACAGTCTCATTTGAGCTATGCTACTTTCTGTGCTCTTTTTTTTTTTGGAACCAGGGATTGAACTCCTGACCTAGCGCTTGCCAGGCAGTCACTTATGCCACTGAGCTAAATCCCCGGCCCCCTGTGCTCTTTTTAAGACCCACCCATTCCAAGAGTAGTATCTGTGTAAGGAGACACAGCCTGTGACTTGAAATTCTCTTTTTTGGGGGAAACTCCCTTTTATTGATGAGTTGAGATATAGTGTTATCACACTTATGCACATTGCTTGTTTTTGGTCAGCTGTAGGAAACAATCTAGGAACATGGGAGCTAAGAATTTTTCTTCGCTGTTTAAGTGGGAGGGTATACCTAGTTTAGTACTTTTCCTGATCCCGGTGGGACCACCTGTTACACACTTAGCTCCCCTGCTCTCCTCACAGTGGCCTGTAGGAAGAGATGGTGTCTAGATGCTCACTGGAGGCATTAGTCTTTATTTTGTAATCTAAGTGAATTGTAAAAATTTGCATGTATTTGAAGTCTGAGTTGTTAGTATGTTTACTAAATAAAACTTTATTTTAGAATATTAAGAATGGAATATTAAGAGTAAAACTCATCTGCTGAAAATGAGGTGGAGACATATTTTTCCTATTAGTCTATCTGAATAGGTAATGTGCTACTAAATGAAAAATTTCATAAAATATGGTATCTATGATACTTCATGCCATACTAAAGTCTGTATAAGAATTGGTTGAATAAATGAATCAGAGTCCATATACAGCATTTTAATTTGTAGTTGGCTTTGAAAATTTGGTTTATTAGTTTTGGGTAAAAGAACAATTTGATGTTTTTTGAAATCTTTTTTATGAAGACAATTTAAATTAAATCAAAGTGCTTACTACCTTATAGTTGCTATTTTTTCAAAGAAAGATCTAAAGATGTTTTAAAGTAAAAACTCTTATGTATAATATTAGAAATTAATACTATATACAATATGCCTAGAGAAATATTCAAAATACATTAATGAGTAACATAGTATGACATTTAGTGTGCCAGTGATAGTATTCTAATTATTAAATAAGTTCCAAAGAAGAGTCAAGAGTTTGAAAATTATAAAACAGAATCCCTTAAAAATGAGACATAATTCAGAATGACCATAATTTTACTTATATTAGCAGGAAGTTTCTCCATGTTTCTGAATTAACATAGTTTCATTAATTAAAACATGAAAATATTGCTATTTAACTTGTTTTCTGTAAAGTACATGTTTTGAGATTTTGGTAATGACTTTAAATGGCATTAAATGCTAATGCTCTTTATAATTGAATAGCTTGCAAATTTGTTAGTAATGAACATTCATCAACAGTAAAAGTGAAGGTCTGAGGGCAGAGATAGGAGAGTGTGTTTCATTTACATTATTGTAAAATTTTAACTCTCGCTTTTAAAGTAATGCACCTTGATTACTTAAGATGTTCCCAAAAAATTATTATGAAAACTACAGAAAAGTTGAGAAGCATGCAAGGAATGCCAGCTACCCAACACCTAAATTCTACAGTGACTTAAAATTGCTTTATCACGTAGGGATCTATCTCATTTATCCTTTTCTCTATCAGTCTGTCTTATCTTCTGATGCATTTTAACAAACATGCAGACATTGGTATATTTCACTCTTTCAGAATGCCTACCAATAACTAGTTTTCACATTGTTCAGTTTTTGCTGTTTGGCCTACATACAGTAAATGTAAAATTCAATGTATTTTGACAACTGTATACGTCTATTTCATTGCAGCTCTCACAAAGATATTAATTCTTCCCTCATCCCTCCCTAAAGTTCCCACTGAAAACCTCATTCCTGCCCACTATAGAAACCACACTTGTGAGTTTTCTCACTGAAGATTAGTTTTGCTTATTCTACAATATCCTACAAATGAAGCATGTAGTTTGTGCTTGGTGGTGTAAGGTTTCTTTTCAGTCACCATAATGTTTTGGATTCCATCCATATTTTTGCACATGTCAATAGTTCCTTTCTTTTTAATTAATGAGTAATATTACATTGCGTGAAACTCGCCTCAGTTTCTTTATGTGTTTTCTTTTCAATGGACACCTGCTTGATTCTAGTTTTTGGCTCTTACGAATGCAGCTGCTGAAAAGAGATCTTTTACTTGCTGGTTGTTTTCAATTATCTGTCTCACAGGATTTACCTTACCCAAAATGTACATCTTCTTTACAAGTCCCTGTTTCAGTAAATGGCTATGTGCTTAAGATGGATTGTCAACCTCTTTGACTTTGGAGCCACCTAGAGGATTGGCAAAGCACACTTTTAGGTGGGCATGAGTGGGTCCTGAGGTTTGACCTTGGGTACTGTTGTGTCTGGCTTCTGGCTCCTTCCTCTGTGGTGCCATTTGCCTGTGCTGCTTCAAGCCCTGTGAATCAAGTTTCCTTTCTTGGCTACATTCTTCTGCCATGGCATTACTACATGGGAACCAGCCAGTCAGTCATGTACTGAACCCTCTGAAATCATGAGCCAGATAACCCTCTCCTCCTTTAAATTGTGGGTGCTGGGTACTTTGTCTCAGCAGTGAACAGTTGGTGAATACAGTGCCATTGCTACCATTCACTCTGCTCTTTAAGTCATGGCCATGGGAGTCATCCTTGATTACTCTGTGTCCCTGATCTCTCATACAACTTACACTAGAAGTCCTGCCAGTGCTCCCTTCTTCACTTGGCACATTTTGCTGTAGCAGTGTAGTCAGTAATCTGTCGGAGCCCATCACCATCTTTCATCTGGATTGCCAAAATAATTAGCAAGGCTAATAGGCATCCGACATGACCCTCAACACTCCATTCCTTTTGGATACTGTGGCCAATATTCTTTAAAGAAATACACGTGTGGTCATGTAACTTATCTCTTTAAAATATGTATAGTGTTTTCCCTTATAGCTCTTAGGATGAAAAAGAAAAATCCTATTTTTAACTTGACAGGCTTTGCATACTCTGACTCCTTTATGTTCCCTTTTCTTTATCTTTGTAGTCACTGCTTTTGTACGTCCTGCATATTTCCTTTTAGGTTTTATCTCTCTGTCTCATGTCTGTATCTCTCAGATCATTCCCATTTCTATACAGTCATGTTCCAGTGTCTCCAGCATTAAAAAAAGCAAAACCTTTCATTTCATTTGAAATTATAATTGTCCAAAGAAATGAAAAAATCAAAATAACCTTTATTGAAATGAGTTGCAAACATTTCTCATGAAAAAAAATTTTTTAGAGTGGTGGTCCAGGTCTGGTGGTGAGACCATGTTTTCTAAAGATCTCAATAGCCAAAGATGTTTCAACCTTTACAGTTTCCTACCCTGAGATATGCCCCTTATCTTTATAATCTAAATTGCAACTTTAGACATCATGACCCATTCAGCAGAACCTGTCAACATTTCCCTGGCACAGATTAATTATGTGACCATGACTATCTTTAAGGAAAGCAGAGTACTTTTAAACATCTATAAGGCCAGAAAAACTTGAGATTCTAAATGCAAGTGACTGTTTGGATAGGCTACCGCAATTGCCACACCCCGCCCAACTTCATTTTCCCTTGTAGCCATTGTCCTACTTCTCTGTTTCTTGGTCAAGTCAAAAACTTCTTCAAAGAGCTCTTTCGGGTCCCCTTTTTTCTACTGCAACTTCTGCACTTGCCCTTTCACTTAAGTGTTGTGTCATGGTTATCCATGACCTCAGTATTTCAAAGTCAGAGATCTTTTTCTTGATTTTATCAGCAGCATTTAGTCCTTTTGTCTTGAGGAACTTCCCTTTGTGGGAGTCAGCTTTCAGTTACTCATTTATCTCCTCTGACCTTATCTTTATCCACTGCCATTCTAGAAGCTCTCTCATTTTTTTTAGCACTTTTTCTACCCATGTCTAAATGTTAGACTATCTCAAGTTTTACAAGTTGCAGTAATATGTACATAACGTAAAATTTGCATTTTAAACTATACAGTTTGGTGGCATTAAGTATATCCACATTTTTGAGCAACCATTACTACTGTCCATCTGTAGAAACTTTACATCTTCTAAAACTGAAAATCTAGTACCCATTAGAAAGCATCTACCTCTTTATCCCAGCATCCCCTCTGCCCATGGAAATCAGCATTCTCCCATCTCTGAACTCCAAGGTTTAGTTTTGCATCTAAATTGTGAGTATGTTTGGCTCTTTGTGTCTTCCTTTGCTGAAGACCTTAATTTCTGTGACTTAAAATATCATCTATATAATTCTGAATTTATTTATATATTTAATTTACACATTGTCCTCTTATTACTAGGTTCCTGTAGTTTTAGCTGATCATTTCATTTGGATGAAAATCTGCTTCAGAACTTACAAACTTTAAAATATAGTTTATCTAAAACTTAACTTTTATTATCCTAATTTATTCTCCCTTTGAGACTCTGTGATAGCACCAGACACCTCTCTGGTTTTTCAAACCAGAGACCTGATTGATAACTTCATAAGTTCTCTTCCCAGTCAAACTGATCAGTCACCAGTTCCTATATAGCTTTCATCCATTCACTTTTCTTCTCTCTGCCATCCTAATTCTTGCCCATCTCTTGCCTGGATGTTTGAAGTTCCCTCCTAACACATTTGCCCACTGCCAGTCCTGTTCCTTTTCAGTGTGGTCCCACGGATGCAAAAGGACTTCATGTTTTTCCTGACTTAAAGCTTTTCATTGCCATCCCTTTCTAGCGTAAGACCCAAATTTTCTACCATGACTCTTGAAGCTTTGCATGAGGTGGCCCTTACTTCCATCTCTGCTTTCCTTTTCCACTTTCTCCTGCCATCCAAGCCTCTTTGAGTTGCTTTAACAATCACTTTTCTCTTGCTTTAGGGTTCTCATGCTGGGTCATAACATCTATTGATAGTATTCTTCCTACTGTTCTTAACATCTTTCAGGTGCTGGCCTGCGTGATCTTGCCTCAGAGAGATCATTTCACCCAATATAAGTACAGCTATTCATTGTTTCAGAGCATCCTGTTCTTTTTAATACCTTTCCCACTTTTCCCCATACACAGTTTTGATCTCATGTACTGGTTCTTATCCATTCTCCCAATAGATTTATTTATTTTATTTCTTCACTTCCTCTAATAGATTGTAAATGTGATCTGGGATGGTTTAAGTTCTGTTACATACCTAATGGGGAAGGCAAAGGTTATCTTGTATTTGAAATGCAGTAAGTTTTTGTGAGTGAACGAACACTGATCCCTCTTCCTAATGTGGTTTATGTTACTCCCTTTGATGTAATCATGTTTTATTGCTGGTTCACTTTTCAAGGTGACCTTCCTTGATTAATACTCTACATGAGCTCTGTATGTTAGATGTTATTTTATCTTATACATTTCGTTCTGAAACTTGTTATGCTGTGTAACTATACATGAGTAAGGGTTGTTTGGTTGTATCCCTAACTATACTGCAAGCCTTGTGAAAGCCATGGTTGTCTTGTTCATCATTTCCTCAGGAGAAAACAGAGTGTCTCTCACTCACCTTATTACATAAATAAATGCATAGTGATAAAAAATAAGCCTAACTAAATGGTTATGTTCCATGGTAGTTATATACTGTGTTAGTTTGGATTTTCTGGAAGAACAGAATCAATAGAAAATACATGTATACTTGTGCCATGGAATTGGTGAGGTAGGCTTACAGGATCAGAGGTGAGAGAGTTCACCATGACCCTTGGCAGGATCTGAAGTCGGAGTACACTGAAGAGCCGGAGATCCAGTAGTGCTCGGTGCCAGGTGGAAGCTGAAGAACAAGAGGTAGCAAGAATGTAGCACTAGTTCAAAATCAAAGGCCTGAATCTGCATTGAATGGCTTAAGAAACAGGAGCCTGGAGGTCACTGTCCAAAGGCGACAGGCACACAGGATGCACTAGCTTAAAACTGAAGCGCTCAGAACTGGAGTTCAAAGCAGGAGCTTTCCAAGCTCAAAACTGGAGCTCTCACAGTTCCTTCTTCTTTCCTGTTTGTATTTCATCCAGACTGTAAGCCCATTGGTAGGTGTTATTCATATTTGGGCAAGGTCTTCCCCCATTAGTTTGCTGATCTGTAGGTCAGTTATCTGCAGACATACTCAAAACTGGGCTTTACTGATCAGCTCGATATTTCTTAATCCATCCACACTGATACATCTTGACATATGACATTTTGTCTTATATGAATAGGTGTTGGAAAGTGAGGGTATATTGAGAGAATCTTAATTTCTTGAAGTTAATATTTGGAAAGTTAAATGGTTTTTAATTGGATTCTTTTTGCATGTAAAGAACCTAAAAATTCACAAGGGAAAAGCCATTTTGAAACTATACTATTACCCTAACAATCTGATGAAGACATCGTAAATACTGTCAGCTCTAGTTCTACACTGTTAATGATGAACAAAACCGAGGGCGAATTCATGTTTGTCTTTCCAGCTGTCCCTTGTGACATTATTCGTGCTCTTAAGCCTCTGGAGTACCTTTGGAAATTTTCATTATCAGTTAAATTCACTTTTGAAATGTATACAGTTTTGAATATTATTCAGAACTTTTTAAAATAGACTCCATACTTTTTCCTATGTACAGTTGAGTTAAAATTGCCTTTGCAAAAAATACATGTAGAATGCAGTAGATACTTTCTATTATTCTCCACCAAAAGTTGGGTGATGCTTTATTTTTCTGGCATCTTCAGAGAAGGAGTAATTTCCAGAATTTATTTAGGAAGTTTTATTGAAATCCTAGCATACGCAAAGGTATTTACATATAAACCTCACTATAGGCATATTCAGACACAGTTTTTAGTATCTTTTAGCCCAGGGTCTCCCCATCAAATACTCTGGATCCCTAAGCCCAGTACTGAGCTATAAAGTTGTATATTCTTTCTTCCTAAGATCGCATCTCAGCTAGTGTAAAATGCCATGGTCCACAGGCTTTTCTGATCCTTTTAGTAGAACCAGCTATTTCATTTCTTTTCTTCTCTTTTTTCTTTCTTTCTTTCTTTTTTTTTTTCCTAGTATGGTCACATTCTTTTTACTTTTCTTTTAAGCTATTTCATGTAGACACACAAAACAAATGAATAACTTAGTGGTTGTTTTTGGCATATAAATATCTTTGATTTAGGCTGTGTTGTGTTCATCTAAATAATGATTTTGAAATATGAAAGTGAATTAATTGCCAGTATTTTGAAATTAAGCAAATTGTACACAACAGTCTGGTTTTGTAGCATCTCTTGAGCAATCTGGAAGTCTGGCTTCTCTGGCCAGCTTCTGCACATGCTAACTGAGACATATGTTTGCAGTCTTGGCTGGACAGACTCTGTCTTGTTCACTGCACTCTTTGCCATTTCCCATTATTTTTACAAAACTTAGGTCATGTATCCTTATTATTATACTATTGACTTTCTCATGGCAGGATAAATCTGCACCTGTTTTTGTGGATAGCAAGAGGAAAGTATGATTGAGAGAAGCAGTGAATTCCAAGAAAAAGAAAGTGGAGATATTTCACTGGATAAATGAATAAATTTATATGTATCTGTTTTTGTCTCTCTTGAGGACAATGTATTTGGATTAGAAGCATGCACTGTGTTCATTCCTGTTTCTTGCCTGGTTTCTATAGACATTCGAGTCAGGGACTCTTAATTAGATGCATAATCCTACAAAAGGGAAGTGATTCCATTCTAGGATCACTCAGAGAGCAGTAGATTCTCTTCCTAGAAGCTTAAAACACTCTTACAAATGACATGACTATGTGCCTCTTCTCTGACTTGCCAGGAAGGTGGCTGTTGGCTTTCCTGATAATTAGCTTTTCAGAGCCTAGTAAGTTCACTATAAGTAGGACAGAGTTTGCCACCAAGGACTCTATAGTCTAGAAGTGGGTAGGGCCAGTTTAAATGAAATAGTATTATGACTTAACTAGCATAAGAGAGCCAATTTAGCAGCTCTGAGGTGGAAGAAATAGCAACTGATTGAAGGGATCCTGCAGTTGCTTTGATGTTTTATTCTTTCAGTGTTGAGAAATATGTGGAAATTCAGGAGTAAGAGACAACAGAATGATAGAGCAGCTTGAATAAAGCAGAGAGAGTAGGAGTGAGAGAGAGAAAGAAAGAAAGAACGAATTGTGGGTAAGAATGTAAATTTGGGGCTGGGGATTTAGCTCAGTGGCTTAAGTGCCTGCCTGGCAAGCACAAGGTCGTGAGTTTGATCCCCGGTACAAAAAAAAAA
>PVJX010051871.1:0-10151 GCA_004027295.1 Dolichotis patagonum | reverse complement strand
AAAAAAAAAAAGCTTCTGAAGACAGTGATGGTGTGAGGAACAGAATCAGCACTGAAAGATGGTACAAGTACAGGAATACAGACATAGCCCACTTTTCTCTTTCCTCAAAGCCAGGTATGGGACCAACAGCAGGAATTTGAGAAATCTCCCTCTGCAGAGGACCATCCTATCCAGGCCTCACAGCTGCTACTTTGGTTACCAGAAAACTTCTTTTTGGAGCTAGGAACTCACTGTGATGCAAGCTGGCCTCCCACTGGAGATCTTCCTGCTTCAGCCTCCTGAGCGCTGGTATTATTGGCCTGTGCCACCACGCCCAGCTCTCAGGAAACTTTTAATGGTAACTCCTTTCTGTCTTGCGTCAGACCTGAAACCCCTGCGGATGTGACGCCCCAGCGGCCTCTGGGCAAAGCGCTGCCCGCTCCTAGCTCGGGACGGCTTTGGGGGTCCGTGGGCTCTGGAGTTCCTCAAGGTCCTCCTTCCCGCCGCGAGGACAGCGCCGCCTGCTGGACGAGGAGGGAGGGAAGCAATACCATGCTAACGACGCGGGAGTATTTTAATTCGTTTTAATTACATTATGAAATAATATTGCAGTCTATTTTACAAGTTAAATGTATGAGAATGTACGAAATAGAAATGGTAGGAAAAAGCTAAACATGGGGCAGAAGTGTGAATTTTTTCCAAAACCCAGGGCCCAAGGAAGCCTCCGCGGCAGATGCGGCCGGGTCGGGCCGGTGGGAGGCGGCGGCCGGCCGGGAAGGAGCCACCTGGTTACCTGCGGTCTGGTCCCGGGTCGGGAGTCTGGACACTCAGCTGCGCCGAGGAAGAAGCAAGCGTTTCCTCCCCTCAGCGCAGCTCGCCAAGCGCGCGAGTTCTGGCTCAGATGTAGAAAAGTCTCACTCTGGACGTGCTGACCAGGAGGTCGTCGTCAAAAAACTTTGTTTCTATGATGACGTTCCCGCTGCGGGAGAGGACATGGGAGAGGGGCCGGGGTGAGCGGGCGCCTGCTGGGTCCCTGGGCCGAGCTCTCGTGGTGCCGAAGGCTCCCGAGGGAGCTGCACTCTGCTCCCCAAACCACGGTCTCCCTCCGCACCCCAGGGTGGCCGCAGCAAGGGGTGGGTCGTCAGGAGCCCAGCCCCCGCCTGCCTGCATCTCCCCTTGCTACCACTGTGATGAAAACTCAAAACATTAAAAATTAAAAAGTACAGGGCTGGGGATTTAGCTCAGCGGCTCAAGCGCTTGCCTGATAAGCACAAGGTCGTGAGTTGGACGCCCAGTACCAAAAAAAAAAAAAAAAAATTCTGTTCCTTTGAGCTAAAAATTAAAAACTACAGAGTCTATTTGCATATTTGAGGCGGATGTCATAAAGGACCAAGGAAGGAGACAATTTGATGTTACATAATTAAATTTTTTTTTTTTTTTTTGGTACTGGGGATCGAACTCACGACCTTGCGCTTGCCAGGCAGGCGCTTAAGCCACTGAGCTAAATCCCCAGCCCACATAATTAATTTTTAGCCAGTTATCTTTTTAGCCTTTTTTGGGGGGTGGAGTGGGGACAGGGTCGTGCTATGTAGTTCAGGCGGGGTTTGAACTCATGGAGATCCTCTTGCCTCAGCTTCCTGAGTGCTGGCACTGCAGGTGTATCTTTTTAACCTTTAAAAACTCTTTCTCTGCTCAAATATTCCTTCTCTCTTCTTTTCTCAATTATCCACGCAACTTTTTTTTTTGCTACCAGGGATCAAACTCAGGATCTCGCACTTGCCCAGCAGGCACTTGTGCCACTGAGCTAAACCCCCGGCACCTGCAACTCTTTTTTTGGAGGGGGAGACTGATTCTCCAGAAGGTACTTACAGTTAGAGTTACTAAAATGTTTACTTTTTTATTTTATTTTATCTTTTTGGTACTGGGAATCAAACTTAGGTGCTTATGCTTGCCAGGCAGGCACTTATGCCACTGAGCTAAATCCCTGGCCTTACTATTATTTCTGAGACAGGAACTCAATATGTAGTTCAGCCTGGTCTTGAACTCACTGTGGAGTCCAGGCCGGCCTTGAACTCATGGTGATCCTCCTGCATCAGCCTTCTGAGTGCTGGGGGCACAGGTTTGCACCACCACACTCAGAAAATCGGTATCTTTTGCGGCGTTGGGCCTGGAACCCAAGGCCTTATGTATGCCAGGGAAGCTCTACCCCTGGCCCTACTAAAGAAAAAAAAAATTTTTTTTTTTGCCTTTTTGAGACAGAGTTTCAATATGCAGTTCAGGCTGGCCTTGCTCTCATTTTACAGTCCAGGCTAGTCTCAAACTCTCAGAGACCCTCCTGCATCAGCCTCCCAAGTGCTGGGATCACTGGTATGCGCCACCACATCCAGCATCCTACTACAAATTCAGAACACTAATATCTTTCCCAAGAGAAAATGGTGGGTGGGCAGTCACTGATAGTGTGTTTGGACAAAGGACAAATTATTTAATAGGAAGCCTATTAAGTTTTTTTTGGCTTTTTTTGGGGGGGTACTGGGGATTGAACTCACGACTGCATGCTTGCAAGGCAGGTGCTTATGCCGCTGAGCTAAATCCCCAGCCCAAGCCTACTAAATTCTAAGTGAGCCTCTGACAATGTGTAAGCAAACTCATCCTCCAGGACAGTGTTAGGACTGGTAAGTTGTGTTAGGGTGACCGAAAGAAAGCCCAAAGATGCCAGGGGATGGCGGAGGGGAGCCTGTCCCCTCCACGGTCCAGCAGGGGTCCCGGTGAGGAGCAGACCCCTCTCAAGGGTGAAACCTCCGGGGTATGCATGTGCATCTATCACTGTCGGGTCCCAGGCAGGCGGGCTCATCGCCCATCCCTTCTGTCCTGCCCGCCATCCTTTTTGCCTGACAAAGCCCAGCGGGGACACCGGGCCACACTGGCACTCACGTGAGGACACTGGCGGGCATCATCTGGGACTCGGGTGCAGCCTCTATCAAGGACTGCCAGGTGTTCGTGGAGTTGGGGATCACGAAGCCGAACTCAAAGAACCACTCTGGAGGGGAGAAGGAGGCTGCTGAGGCCATCACAGTCAAGGGCTCTGTGTCCCCTTCCCACCCACAGGGCTCATGCCTCCCGGCAGCTGTGCTGGCCTCGGAGCCTGCACACTTTGGGGTGACAGTGGCTGCGGGAGCCGTGTGGCCCGAGGCCCGTGACGCTGCCTGTGAGCTTGTCCTCGGCCGGCACCCACAGTGGTAACCTGGCTGTACCCACAGTGTTGAGGACCGCGTCATGCTTTGCTTTCCCGGGGGTCTTGGGCTCCCGGCCACGCGGAGCCCTAGGTGACCACCATCCCAGCCCCTCTGCCTCTTCCTCCTGGGGTGGCGGCCGGATACCTTCCAGGCACTGGCCTTTGAAGTAAACCTTTTGCTCTAGGCGGAACTTTTCCATCTGCTCCGCTGAAGAGAAGTTCAGCTCTCGGGACACCGCTTTGCACTTGAGGATTTTCTTGGGGACTCGGGCTGATGAGAAAAAGCCACGAAGCACATGACCTCGGGCCCAGGTGCCCAGCTCTGCAGCGGCCATGCAGGGCGCTCCCAGGGGTCGAGGTGGGAGGGAGCCCCCTGCGGCCCCAGCCTCCCCCGTCCTCCTGCCCACTTCTCTCCACTGCAGCTCTTTGCCTGGGCTTCTACTGCAGGGAGACAAAAACGCAAATTTTCTTTTGGGCTAAAAGCTGAGATGCTGTTTGAATCTCTTTCTAAGGCTGAGATGGGTTTTCGGTGTGGGAAACAGAAGTGTAGAGGTCTGACCACACCAGCAGCACTGGCCCATCCCTGTCTGCGCCCTGACGCCGCCTGCCCGTGGTGGACCTGCTCTGGCACTGGCCCCGCCCCGGGCACAGCGAGCTGGGAAGTACCTTCATGTTCCACGCCAGGGACAGACAGGTCTTCGGTCCCCTGCCAGAGAATCTTCCCCGTCTCGGCATCCCGAAGGTTCATCCAATTGCTGATGAGGGGGTTAAGGACAGCAAAGTCCGGGAGCAGCGCCCTGTTTGTACTCTGGGGTCTCAGAGCAGCTCCACCGAGTCATGCCTGTTCCCTTTTCCTGGTGACACCGGAGAGATCTCCAGCCCCACCCCTCATGCATCTGAGGTTCTCTCCCACCCGGCCACAGTCGCCTGGCCTCTGTGGTTTTTCTTTTTGAGACAGGGTCTCACTATGTAGGTCAGGCTGGCCTTGAACTCACTTCGTAGGCCAGGCCGGCCTCAACTCCCAGTGATGCTTCTGACTCAGCCTCCAGAGTGCTGGGGTTATAGGTGCATTCCGCATCCAGTTTAAAGTTTTTTATTATTATCATGAGACAAGGTGTCACTAAATTGGTGAAGCTGGGCTCTGCCTTGCGATCCTTCTGCCTCTACTTCCCCCATAGCTGTACTCACAGGTATACACCACTCTGCTTACCTAACTCTTGTCTACTTTTTGCTCAGTCTTCAAAACCGCTATTACCAAAGCAGAGTAAAAAAGTACAGGAGAGTTCCAAAGATATCTAAAGGCAGAAGCAGCCAGGTGTGGTGGTACATGTCTGTAATCCCAGTACTCTGGGAGGCATGGAGGATCCCAAGTTCAAGCCCAGCCTGGGCAACTGAGCAAACCCTGCTTTAAAATAAAAAACAGAGTTGGAAGCTGGGTATGGTGGTGCATGTCTGTATTGTAGCGTTTGGTAGGCTGAGGCAGGAGGATCACCGTGAATCCAAGGCCAGCCTGGGCTATGATAAGTTCAAGCCCAGCCTGATGTACACAGAGACCCTGTTTTAAAATAAAGCTGGGCATAGTGGCACATGCCTGTAATTTCAGCACTTGAGAGGCTGAGACAGGAGAATCTCTGCAAGTCAAGGCCAGCCTGAGATACACGGTGAGTTCAAGGCCAGCCTGAACTGCTTAGACAAAAAGACAAAAAAAAAAGTGAGGAACGTAGCTTAGTGTGAAGGCACTGGGTTCAATCCCCAGGACTAAAAAAAAAGTCAAACAGGGGCTGGGGATTCAGCTCAGTGGCGCAGTGCCCACCTCGCAGGTGTGAGGTCCTGAGTTCCATTCCACGTTCAAAACAAAGGGTCAAACAATGAAAGAAAAGTGTTTTCCAAGCATGGAGGCAACTCTGTGTACGGTGGGTAATGGGCATTTCTGGTGTTAAACCGCTTCCCAGCCTGGCCTTCCCCTCCTCAGGGCAGCTCCCCCTGCGGGCCGGATGCAGCAGGGCCTTGTCTGGAAGCTGCGGCCACACCTGGGGGTCTGGGGCAGAGCTCCTGCACCCCTGTGAGACCCCCGAGTGTGCACTAGGGACCCTGCGCACTGCCACATGGGGCCCCCTGAAGAGACTCCCTGGGTCCTGCTGCTGCCAGGGGGAGTCACAGAAACCGGGCGGGTGTGGCAGGGTGCCTCACTTGGCTGGCAGCCTCCTTACCCACTCTCACCAGTGTACTGTGTGTCCCAGCACTGGGGACGGAAGCCAGGTCATCGGCACAGAACTGTATCCCCAGACAGGGTCTCACTAAGTCACCAGACGGCCCAGATTGCAGGCTCGGGCTCCCAATTGAAATCCTCCTGCCTCAGCCTCCCGGAGTCCTGGGGTTACTGGTGTGCACACCACACCTGGCTGTATTTTATTTTTATTTTTTGCTGTGCCGCAGAGTCCTGTGTGTGCTAGGCAAGTAGTCTGCCTATGAGCTACATCCCCAGCGCCCCCCTCTAACAGCTAAATCCCAAAGCAAGCCAGATGCACACCTGTGGCTTAGCATGCGCCTTCCGGTTCTGAGGACTGCATATCTGCCTGGCCAAACCTGCGCAGAAACAGCTGCAGCTCACCAGGTGCCGGCGCGGAGCGCAGAGCCCTAAGAATACAGCCCTCCTTCTGCTGCCCCTGGCCCCCTTTCTTTCCCCCATAGCATGGTGTCCTGTGGACCTGACGGCTGCACAGGTGCAGCTCTGCCTAAAAACAAACACCACAGGCGCCAGGTGTGGCGATGGGCAGAGACGCCATGAAGCGCTCTGAGCAGGATTTAAGATGAACCAATCTGCCTTCCGAGTTTGCCTGTGAGTCTGTCCCAGGCCCAATCCCGCTGTCTGGAGCCGGGCAGCCCATTCCCAGTCAGTGAACCTCTATGAGCCACGTCCTGGCTGAGGCCTGTAGTGGCCTGTGATGCCCTGAGGCCTCCAAGGACAAGACAAGGCCACAGCCGAGGATGCCCGGCTCCCACCCGATTAACTAGAGACTGCAGCTGCAGGCGTCTCACTCCTGGGCTGAAGGTCAGCCTGGAGATAAGACAGCTCTCCAGGTTAACACAATGTATAAGTTGGAAAAGTCCTTGAGCCACACTGCCCGGGGTCCTGCAGTTTCCTGCTTTCCTTTCTAAGCCCTTCCCTTTGTTTAAAACCAAATAAATACAGGCACCAGAGAAGTTCCTCGTCTTGGCCCCCCAGAGAATCTTGAATTCTGCTAGAGGATTTTGATCCTCCTGGAGCCCTAAAATCACGCCACTTGTCTCTTTTACTTAAGCCTTCACCAACCACTCCTTTGGGAGGCTGCAAGCTTAATCCCAGCATTTAGGAGGCTGAGGCAGGAGGATTGCCCTGAGTTCCAGACCAGCCTGGGCTATACGGCAAGAGCCTATCTCAAGAAAACAAAACAAAACAAAACACTATAACCCTAGTAAGACTTACAAAGAGTGTACTCTCAATAAGCCATACAAAATTAAGAGCAGTACGAAGCAAACTTCATGTCAGGTGCTGGGGTGGAGGCTACTAAGACCCCTCCTCGTTCTGTCAGTTTTGGGAAAGACTTCAGCCCAGGACTGCAGCCCAGGAAAAGCAAGGCCCCGAGTCTCACACCCCCCACCCCTGCCCGCACTGCAAAAGGAGAAAAAGAGAATGAAGACTCTCAGTTCATCGTAGAGAGGTAACCATTTGGGAACCGCTTTACAAATCATAAAAACACAAATCCATACGAGCCGGTTACTGAATGTGACTATTCAGGTAGGCGTTTTAAAGCAGTGCCAGTGAGCGAGTGCTAGAGAGGAAGCATTTGGCGGAAAATGTTAGGAATGAAAGGTGAGTTTTCATGGCTGATTATCATTTGGCTGAGAATATTCATTTGTGGGTTTTTTTTTTTTTGAGGCAGGGGCTCGCCCAGGATGACCTTGAACTCATGGTGACCCTCTTGCCTCAGCCTCCTGAGTGCTGGGATTACAGGCTTGTGTCACCACGCCCCACTTTCTTTTGTTTTTGTGAGCCAGAATTTTTCTGTGTAGCCCAGGTTGGCTTTGAATTAGTGACCCTTCTGCCTCAGCCTCCTGTGGGATTACAGGTGTGCCCCACCAAACCCAGTGAAAACATTTTGTTTAAACACCTTTTTGCTAACCAGAGTTTTCCGAGGGAAAGGCGCCTGCAGTTTAAGACTGAAAGGTCACGCCATGTCCAGTCTTGGGAGAGGAGGATTAGGCAGAGAGGCCCTAAAGGAGGGAGCCTGGGGTACTATTTATAAACCCGCCCTCTGGGTCAGCCGGGTCTTTGCTCATTGAAAGCTCCTGGTGATTTGTAAGGCGGCCGCACGCGGAGCGCTGCTGCACTGTGGGGTCTCCGCGGCGGCGCGCTGCCCCTGATGTGGGGCCCTCTGGTCTGGAACCCGGTAGAATAAAAACAGTTCTGACAGATGAACATAAAATCGTCTCAAAATAAACTGTGGAGCAAACGAGAAAGCTTCAGCGCAAAACCAACCGTCTGCCACGCGGGAAGCCTCAGAAACGTAGAAAGGAGGCGAACACCCGGTGCACCTTACACCAGGACCGGAGCCCCTGGGTGCGACAGGCAGCTTCCCTCGGTGCCTAGCTGGGGACATCTGAGTCGCAGGGGCGGGGAGGTACCAGGGGAGGAGGCCCCTACACTTCTAGGGAAATGGGATAAAAAGCAAAGCGGGGCGTGGTGGCGTGAGCCCGCCCTTAATCCCACCAATTTAGCAGCCCCTGACTCCGGGGATCCTCCGGCCTCAGCCTCCTCCTCTTGGGATTACAGGTGTGCGCCACCACGCCTGGCCTTGTTTGACTGTTTAGAGGCAGGGTCTTGCTATGTAGCCCAGGTTTGCCTCCAGTTTGCAGCGATTCTCTTGCCTCAGCCTCCCAAGTGCTGCGATCACAGGCGTGTGCCAACACGCTCAGCCTAAACTCTAATTTGAGGACCGGGTGCAGTTCGGTGGTTGAGCAGTTGCCTACAGTTTGCCATGCCTGGGACCAAGCCCAGCACCACATCCACCGCAGCCTGAAACAAACTTTCTGATTGGAGGGTCACGAGGGAGGCCACACCCAGGACCAGTCCCGAGCTTATCTGGACAGGGAAATACTGGAGCCAGGCAAGGTGGTTTAACATCCAAAGACCATGCCTCACTTAGAAGTGATCGCATTCCAGAGGCCAATCCTTGAAAAGCCAATTTAATTTCTCACATTACTGTATGACTTTTCCCGCCACATGATATTTTCTGTGTTAAATTTTTTTTGGTGGTGCCCCAGGTGGAACTTGGGTCCTCATATACCCTGACAAGCCCCAGCCCCAGCCTGGCCCTTTCCTCACTCTCAAATCTGATCTCTTCTGTTTTTAAAAAACCAAATAAGCGAAGAAGCACCTTATAATAAGCACATACTTTTAGCTTTGCCTCAAGCAAACACAAAGATCAAACCATCTGTCTCCGCAACTCCTGGGCCCCACTGACTGTCCGATGCAAACCTATAATCCTGTGCTAAATTAGCAGTGTCTGCAGGGATGGCCTCTGTCAATTTGTCCCCGTCACCATTATCTTCCTCTGTCGGGGTCAGACGGCAGGAGTAACAACGGCCAGCAGAGGCCTTGGCTTCCCTCCCTGGCAGACGCCACCTGCTCCTCCCTGGAAAAAGTGGGGCCCCGTGGCCAGCTGTGTGGGAAACTCGGGGACATCAGGACCCCTGCGGGAGGATGGAAGGGACCAGGATTCGGGGAGCTGGCTCGGGCCAGGAAGTCCATCAATTTCCTTTGATCCCTTTCTCTGCTCATTCAAATCTCTTTCTTGGGGGTAACTTTTTAATTGAAAGAATCTTATTGAAATCAATCTTTTAAATCCCTCCCACTCATTCATAATTTGCAGTGCTGGGGGTCTCACTCAGGGCCTCACCCCAGCCCCAAGCGCCTCTTTGATTGTTTTTTCTTTTAACGCAGGTGGCTGGCCCTGGCTGTGGGTGAGGCAGCTGAAAACAGCAGGTCCCAGCGCTGTGCGTCCCTCGGGTGAACTTGGGATAGAGTGCGGGCGCCCAGGGGAAGCAGTAGCTATGCGCTGTGTGGTGCCCACTCTGGCTGCTGATCACACACCGTGGCTGTGGGGAGCACACCGTGGCTGTGGGGAGCACTGCCACGGAGGGGCGCTGGGGGAAGGAAGGGTCCTGTGAGTGCACTGTCACCTTTGCAACTTCTTGGGAGTCTAAAATTATTGTGAAATGAAGTTTAAACCGGGTGTGGTGGCACACGCCTGTAATCCCAGCACTCTGGAGGCTGAGGCAGGAGGATAACAGCAAATTCAAAACCAACCTGGGCTAGTTCAAGGCCAGCCTGAACTGCACAGAGAGACCATGTCTCAAGGAAAAAACAAAAAACAAAAAAGAAGTTTCAGCAGGGCATGGCGGTGCATGCCTGTAATCCCAGCATTCTGGAGGCTGAGGCAGGAGGATAAAACAGCAAGTTCAAAGTCAACCTGGGCTACATAGTGAGACCCTGTTTCAAAAGACAAATGGAAAGAAAAAGGGGCTGGGGATATAGGTCAGTAATGCCCAGTACGCACGTACAGAGAGCGAGAGAGAGAGACAGAGACTGTGAACAAGACGGGTACCTCAAAAGATCATTAGGCAAAACACAAAGAAAATGCAAATTTCTACTGTCACCCCAGCAAGTCCTGAGAGAAGCTGCAGGGGAAGGAGGGGACAGGCCCCCAGGGAGCCACCTCCAGGGAATCAGCAGGTTTCAGGCCCTCAGGGCTGGGGCTGGGCCCGGGGCAAGGGCAGCGGTGGTGAGGGTGCAGGGTGGAGCAGAAGGATCCCAGTGTCACAGTCATCTGTGGCCCGTCCTCCAGGTTTCCAGCCTGGCGGAGGACACTGTTTGGGGGTCTAAATGTCCCGGGCGGGG
>PVJX010051870.1:0-10150 GCA_004027295.1 Dolichotis patagonum | reverse complement strand
GATAATCCACACACTGAATTATATAGTTGAAGGGATGACACTATGGTATGTCAGTTATATTTCATAAAACTTCTACCAAAAGACAATTTAAAATATTGCTTCAGAAGCACTTTCTGTCACTAAGTAGTTAAAGGAAAAATACAGATCATCTATGAGTGAGCATTCTATTCCTAAGGATACAAATCCAAAAATTCTTGGACAGTCATATAACAATTTCTCTGAAAACGTGTATTATAGTGTAATATGTAGAGCTAGAAAGTTGGCAATATAAGTGGTCATCACATTAATTAAAAATGTGTGTATAAAAATATTCATTTTTACAAAAACACACATAAATGAAAAGATACACATTAAGTACATTTGAGGCAAGAAAGAAAATAGGAACACTGTAGGTAGGGCCAAAAGAGAATTAATTAATTTCCATGATATATATCCATCATTTGAAAAGAGTAATAAAATAAGAATGCCAGAGAATTGAAGGATGAGGATACAAAATACAGAACAAAATGTAAGTAGATCCATTGCTTTTTGATGCAAACTAGACACATGATTCACAAGAACCCTAGATAATGTACCAGGACCCAAGTAGATACAGGCAATGTGTGTCACTCGCTATATTTATATTTATATTATGTATATTTATATTTATATTTATATTTATATTTATAGAAATGTTTTAGGGTGAAAATTAAGTAGTTTATTGATAGTCATTTAGCCAACTGTGAAAATTACTCTATCAAACAAAATTGGTAACTAAATCCATCTCCACAAGTCCTCCCATAGTATTACATATTATTATTGCTTTCATAACCCAGTGCCTTTAATCTATTTAACCCTTCAATATATCTTTATCATATTATTTCCTCTACATTGTCTTTATTGACTAGTGTAAAGATGCATCTCCACCAATTGGGGCTTTATAGGTCTTTCTGCCCAAAATTGAAGCTAAAATTATATTATCCACTATTTTTTGTCATTAGATAACATTATTCAGATGGAATTATGGTTTTGCTTTTTTCCCCCACACTTTCAGTCATACTATGTTTAAAATATACTTTAAAAAGAAGCTCTTCCTTACCTCTTTCATTAGGCAAAATAACTATCATCAAATAGTTTTAAACAAAATTGGAATAATTTCCATTAAAATATATAATTTGATTTCTAAAACATAACATTCTTTACTCTTTGGATAAACCTCATTTTGTTGCCTAAAATTGTCACAAGTTCCAGCACAGTTTCTCTGGTGTACTGAATATGTGGTACAAATTTAAATTGTTTCCAGGCTCTGTGCCATTTTTATATTAGTCATCTGACCAAATTCTATTCAGCATACTCTTCACTTAGAGACAACTTTCAGAAAAACATCCCACCTCCAAGAAGTAAGAAGCAATCATAACTGGCATGTTTGATTTTCAAAGGAAATCCATTTGTTTGACAAGTGTAGATTTGTTATGAATGAATTGTTTTTAAAAAGTGAAATTTAACAATAAGTAAACATATAGAAAGTAATATGCTATTTGGGGGATCAAACTATGAAGAATATAGAAGAGGCTCTTCACCAGTGACCACAAAATGAATCGCTTCTTTTTTAACAAACTATTTGGGAAAATTTCAACTGTTAGTGGCGTGTGTGTGTGTGTGTGTGTGTGCGCGCGCGCCTCAGATTTAGGTGTTAGATTCAGCTTTGCAATTCAGCAGTTGCTTAAATTCTGAAGACCTTTGTAAAGCAAGCATATTAAATTTGATGATCACTTGTGTCCCAAAGACTTTATGATACTTAGAAGCCAAAGTTTATCCTTATCTTAATGGAATGCAATAAGAAATTCCATAGATCTGATTAACATTCAACTCCAATACCTAACAATTTTTACACCAAGGTAGTTCTTGGCTACCCAACATTTTCAGCCTTCCCAATATTTCTTTCTATAATATGGTTAGAAAACAGATGATCAATTCCTTTGAATGGAAAAAATTTAATGTCATACTTGAATACAGGTAATAAGTCACACTTCACATTTTCTTCTCCAGACTCAATAGTCACAAGCTTTCTATAAAATTTTGACTGTTCAACAATTTAACCATTTCATGGCTTTCCTATGATCCTACTCCAAGTTCTAGATTGTAACTCTGGAGTTCAAAACCAGTCAAGGAAATTCAAGAAGGATCTAAGGACAGCCGAATATTATTCTCTACCAACTTGAGCACACAGACACATAGCATAGATATTTCAGGAACTAAGAACATCTTTACTCCTTGTATATCACGACCACCAATTTTGTGAAATGATTATAAGTTTCTCATTGCCCAGAATGTCTTCGTAAATGACTGGGTGGCTCTCCTCTATAGTCCACAAACCAAAAGAAGGCACAAATAACTCCTCTTTGCAATATTCTAAGGAAAGATAGATTTCAAAGATAGGTGGATCAGAACTCTGGTTATTTTCTGATCTCTTACAACAGCAGAGTAGATATATTTTATACTTTTGAGCATGAAGCAGGAGATAAATCAAATTGATATGACAGAAGGCATTAGGATGACAGAAAAAGTATATTTTATATTTTAAAATAAATTTTAAATATTTGAGATCTCACTCAAAATGTATTGCTTACTACCAATTATTAAGCAATGTGTTATTACTTAACTTTGCTGGCATTTGTTTTTTCAAATGCAATTACAAACTGGCTAATAATAAAAAGACAAAGATAAAATGTTATCAAGGATGTAGAGAAAAAGATTAGATATGTGACTGGTGAGAATGTAAAGTAACTTAAAGAAAAGGAAAAAGGAGGTTTCCCAAAGCTCAAAAATAGAACTACCATATTATCTGGGAATCTCATTATTGGTATATCCAAAAGAAATGAAATCAGTTGAAGAGACACTGCATTCTCATGTTTACTGCAACATTATACATAGGAGCAAAAACATGGAATTGGCATTAACTGTCCATCATATGACAAACGAATGGAGAAAATGCACAGAAAAAGTCCTGTCATTTTTGACAACATGTATAGATATTTTCTTAAGTGGAATAAGTCAAGCACAGAGTGTAAAATACTACATAAGCTTGTGGCTTTTTGTTTTTTTGGTTTGTTTGTTTGTTTGTTTGTTTGTTTTGTGGTATTGGGAATAAAACTCATGGCCTTGTGCTTGCCGGTCAGGCGCTTATGCCACCGAGCTAAATCCCCAGCCCACATAAGCTTGTTGTTATGTATGGAATCTAAAAGAGTCATATATTTATGCATTTTCTTTATTCATAATATTTTAATTTCTGCTCTATTGAACGAATCATTTTGAGAAAAATGACCCCAAACTAGCAGAGCTCTTTTAAGATTTTAATTCTCTGGGCTTTGATAAATCAAGTACAAGCCATACAACAGTGAATCTTACTGGCATTCTAGATAATTAACAAGAAAATGATTGTTGAATTACGTATTTTCCTATTATATGGATACGTATTTTGGCATAGAGGCTTTTAAATTATATAACATTTGGTACCTAGACTACATAATTTTAAATGTTAATAAAATATATTATTAGGATGAATTTATTCTCACAAAAGGAAAATATTGCTTTCTAAATGTCTACAACACATTTTTCTAATTTTCCATTTTAACAACTTTTTTTAAAATATTACTTATATACTAAACTAATGTATATATACTAAATGAAACTTTAAAATCACTTTAATCAAAGTATTTTTCAAATAAAATAAATGATTTCTTCTAAAAGTGTAACACCTTTAAATTAATGCAAATTTCCCTAATTTGGAGGCAAATTTCATGGATTACCAATAATTTTTTTTGTATTTTAAGCCTTTCTCTCAAAATGCCAACTAACCTATTAACTTAAAATGCATAAGAATATTTTGTTTCTAAGTACCAATACTCAAGAAGGATTGCCATGAGTTCAAGGCCATCCTGGGCTACATAGTGACACCCTGTCTCAAAAACTAATAAATAAATGAAAGGATGAGTTTGTACTCCTCCCTTCCTCCACTGACCTGGGAACCTGCAGCTAGGGGACAAGTCTGAGTTCCTGAATGCCTTCTTCCATTGACCCAAAATGATGTGACTGGAGAGACTAGTAAGACTCTGGGTCCTACCTTCCTTCATCGACCCAGGACCGTGCAGCTGACAAGAAGAGTGACAACACTGTGATTGTAAGGGGTCATAACCATCACCATAATCAAGTACCAAAGGAAATGGCCCTAAGTCAAATAGAAAACAACTCTTCAGTCTTAACATATTGGAAAGGCAAAAATTCTAGAGATAGACTGAAAGACCAAGAACCACCTACATGTAGAAGACATCCAGAGGAACAGACACCTCCTAGGAAAGCCTTAACACCAGTGATAAGGCTATCTAGTGTAACAAATACACAAGAAAAAGAAATGACTATCAAAATAAAAGACATTAAAGCAGACACAGATAAATAAATAGAGGAGCTCAGGAAAACAATGAAAACCATGAATGCCAAATCTAGACAAGAAGTAGAATCAGTGAGACAGATTCAAACAGAAATGTGGGCCATTAGAAACTCCACTGAAAGTATAGGGAGCAAATTGAATGTGGGCAAAAATAGAATATCAGATCTAGAAAATTGGAATGAGACTAGCTGCCAGAGAAAGAAAGGTGTCTTAAAAATCACAAGAGACCATAAAAAATCAATCTAACAGCTGCAGGATGAAGCAAAAAAGAACATAAGATTGATAGGAATCAGCAAGAAAGCTGGAGACCACAAAAGCCATTAGAAACCTCTTCACAGACATAATGGAAGAAACTTTCCAAACATGGATAAAGAATTTGATATACAAATAAATGAAGCATATAGAACTCCAAATATCCATGACCAAAACAAATCCACACCAAGGTATATAATTATAAATATTCCAGAAATTCATCCCAGGAAGAAAAAAAAATTAAAAGCAGCTAAAAAAAAAAAAGAAAGAAACATACTACCTATAAAAGAAAGCCATCAGAATCACAGCAGACTTCTTAACAAAAGCCTCAAATCAAGTACCTGTTGGAGTGAGGTATTTTAAGCCCTAAAGGAAAACAATCTTCAACACAGACTGATGTACCCTGCAAAACTATCTTTCAAAATTGATGGAGAAATAACATACTTACATGACAAAGAACAACTGAAGAAATATATGACCAACAAACCAGCTCTATAAAATGCTCTGAAAGACATGATAGAAAGAGATAATAAAGACCACACATGAACAACAGTAGAAAGATACTGCCAGGTAGGACAAGCAATTAAACAGAGCAAAAATACAGGGAACAAACAACAAGAAAACATCATAAAAAATAAAGGCCAATACATATCAGTTATAACCATCAACATAATGGTCTTAACTTACCAACTGAAAGAAAAAGACTGGAAAAATGGATCAAAAAGCAAGATCCAACAATATGCTTCATTCAAGAAACACATTTAACCCAAAAAGAAACTCATAGACTAAAAGTTAAAGGATGGAAAACAATCCTCCATGCCACAGGAAACAAGAAAAAGGAGGGGTAGCTATTCTGTTTGCAAACATTGCAAATTTTAAGCCTAAACTGATCACAAAAGACAAAGAAGGTAACTCATTAAGGGAAAACTCCAAGAAGAAGAGAACAATCATAAATATTTATACATCAAACACAGTTGCATCCAACTACATAAAACAAGTGTTAACACACATGAAAAACCAAATTATTACTAACACAGTTGGAGTGAGGGACCTTAATACTCAACTCTCACAAATATATCATCTAGACCAAAAAATCAACACAGATATATTAAAATTAAACCAACCCTGTGAACAAATGAACTTAGCAGTTGTCTACAGAGTGTTCCATCCCAAAACATCAAAATACATATTCTTCTCCACTGGACATGGGACATTCTCAAAAATAGACCATATATTAACTGACAAAACATGTTTAAGTAAGTGTAGAGGAACTGAAATCATCCCATGCATACTATTTGACCATAGTGCAATGAACCTGGGAAATCAATGATAAAAGAAATCACAAAAGCTACATTAACACATGGAAATTAAACAGCATCCTTCTGAAAAACCAACGGGTCACAGAGAAAATTAAAGATGAAATTAAACAGTATATACAATTGAACAATAATGATAATAAACATACCAAAACTTGCGGAACACAATAAAGTAGTCTTGTAAGGGAAATTTATTGTGATGAACTCAAACATTAGGGAAACAGAGACAGCTCAAATAAACATCCTAATGTTGAAACTCAAATTTCTAGAAAAAGAAGAACAAATCAAACCTAAAGCTTGCATGAGGGAGGAGATAGTAAAGATAAGAGCAGAAATTAATGCAATACAGACTGAGTAGACAATACAAAAAATCAACAAATGAAAAAGTTAGTTCAAAAAAAGTTTGTTTTTTGAAAGAATAAATAAAACTGACAAACCATTAGCCAACCTCTTCAAAAAGAGGAAAGAACATAAATTCAAGCAATTAGGAATGAAAGGGGAGAAATCATAACAGATCCCACAAAAATCCAAAAGATCACCAATAGCCATTATGAAAACCTATATTCCAATAAGATGGAAAACACAGAAAAAATAGATTCCTAGACACAATTGAATTGCCAAAATGAAGTGAAGAAAATACAAAAATTATAACCCAATGTCAGCCAAAGACATTGAAAAACAAAGACAAAGAAAAACACAGTCCCTGATGAATTTATTGTTGAATTCTACAAGGACTTTTGAGAAGAACTAATGCCATAATGTGGAAACCCTTTAAACAAATTAAAAAGGAAGCAATACTTGCAAGATTATTCATGCAAGCAAGTATTACCTTGATTCCAAAACAGAGAAGAACCCAACCAAAAAAGGAGATACAGACAAATCTCACTAATGAACATAGATGCAAAAATCCTTAATATGATAATGGCAAACAGAATGAAGCAAATTATCAAGAGGGTCACACACCATGACCAAGCAGGATTCATCCCAGAGATGCATAGATGGTTCGACATATGAAAACCAATAAAAGTAATACACCATATTAACAAAACCAAACACAAAAATCACATGATCATCTCAATAAATGCAGAAAATACATTTGACAAAGTCCAATACACATTCATGATAAAATCTCTACAGAAAATTAGAATAGATGGTCTTTACATCTATCTGATAAAAGCCATCTAGACAAACCAGCAGCTAACATCATATTAAATGGTCAAAAACTGAAAGCTTTCGCTCAAAAATCAGAACAAGATAAGGATATCCACCTCACCACCCCTATTCAATATAGTTCTGGGAACATTAGCCAAAGCAATTAGACAAGAGGAAGAAAGAGGAATAAAGATAGGAAAGAAGAAGTCAATTATCCTCATTTTCAGATAACATGATACTTTACACAGAAGACCCCAAAAACTCCAATAAAAAGCTTGTAGATTTAATATCCAAATTCCATAGTGTAGCGAATACAAGGTCAACACTAAAAATCAATATCATTCCTGTAAAAGAGCAACAAACTCACAAAGAGAGAAATTAGGGAAAGCACACCCATCAAAAGAAGATCCAAAAAATTGAAATATTTAGGAATCATCCTAACAAAGGATGTAAAAGATATATACAGTGAAAATTACAGTACACTAAAAAGGAAATCAAAGAGAATATCAGAAAATGGAAAGATATCCTTTGCTACTGGATAGGAAAAACCAACTTAGTGAAAATGGCCGTACTGCCAAAACTGCTACACAGATTTAGTGCAATGCCAATCAAAATACCTTTAGCACACCTCACAGATCTAGAAAACACATTTCTAAAATTCGTTTGGAACCAGAAGAGTCTTAGAATAGCAAAGCAATTCTGGGAAACAAAGGCAAGTCAGGGGGTATCACAATCCCAGACATGAAATTATACTACAAAGATACTCTGGTAAAATCAGCATAGTATTGAGAAAAAAAGAAAAACAGGCCTGAGATCAGTGGAACAGAATAGAAAATGCAGACACAACCCCAAACACACTCAGTCACCTTATCTTTGACAAAGGAACCAAACATGTTCACTAGAAGGAAGATAGCCGTTTAATAAATTGTGCTGGAAAAACAGACTTTTCACACACTGAAGAGCAAAACTAGACCCACGTCTGTCACCAAACACTAAACTAAAGTCATAATGATCAAAGATCTAAATGTTAATGGAAACACTGGAAAAAATTTACTGGAAGACAATATAGGTAGAAATCTCAAAGACATAGGTGCAAGCAGAGAATTCGTGAACAAAACCCAGACTGCAAAGGAAATATTACAAAGAATCAACAAATGGGATCTCACCTTATTAAAAAACTTTTGCACAAGTAAAGAAATCACCAACAGAGTAAAATAGACAACCCACAGAGCTGGAAAAAATTATAGTCAGCTGTCCCTCAACAAAGGATTTATATCTGGAACACAAAAAGAATTGGAAAAAATCAGACTTCCCCAACTGAAAGACCAAATCCAAAAATTGGGCATCTGAAATAAATACACACTTCTCAGATGAAGAAATACAAATGGAAAATAAATACATTAAGAAATGTTCAACATCATTGGTCATTCAAGAAATGCAAATTAAAACAACAATGAGATTCCATCTCACCCAGAAAGAATGGTTACCATCAAAAAATCAACCAATATCAAATGCTGGTGGGGCTGTGGGGCAAGAGGAACCCTTCTCCACTGTTGGTGGGAGTACAGACTGCTGCAACCACTGTGGAGGTCAGTCTGGGTGTTCCTTTTAAAAAACTAGGATTAGAGGTCCCGTTTGACCCAGCTATTTCCCTCCTGGGTATCTTCCCAGAAAAATTAAAAACATCATACCACAGCAATAGATGTGTGCCCATGTTTATAGCAGCATATTTTGCATAGCTAAATCTTGGAAAGAACCCAAATGCTTATCAACTGAGGAACAGATAAAAAGGTGTGGTTATTTTTATACAAAAGAGTACTACTCAGCCATCAAGAAGGATAAGCTAGAAACTTAACGGGTAAATGAATGCAACTCAAGACCATATTCATAAGCAAAATAAATCAGACCCATATGTATAAACATTGTATTGTTTCACTAATATGAGAAGCTGAACAAGTAAATAAGACCCCAAAGTGTATGATGTTTATTATGAAGAAACTGTTCAAAAGAAAAAAAGTGATGGGGGAAAGGGGGAAGGAAGGAAGAGAAAAGGTGGAAAACATATATGTGTGTGTGTGTGTGTGTGTGTATACACACACACACACACACATATACATATATATACACAAGATAGTTAAAATATTTATATAGCTAGTTTCTCTCAGTTCATTGGAAAGAAAGATTTGTGCTAATATTCTTTGGACCCAGTATCATGCCTGTACCTTGTACTTTAAATAACAACTATGAAGACAACAATATGCAAGGTATTAATTGTTGTAACTGTCCTAATAACCTGTTTTGAAAATCTGTTTAATTGCTATTTTTATCTTTTTCTCTTTAAAATAAATAAATGAATAAACAAGTAGTTTTTAAAAAGCAAAAATTATTTTTAAACAATAAATCTGGTTGTAATATAGTAAATAAGTAAATACACATACATGTACATACATACATAATATACATATATACATACAAACAAACCAATACTCTTATTTTTGTAACAAACCAATGTGATAAATCAATTGATTTAGTGTTTGTATTAGGTTGGACATTATGAAACTGCCAATTTATAAGGAATTTCATATAGTTCAAACTAAAGATTAATTTCCCACCTCAGAAAAAAAATATTCACACATACCATTTTCTATTGATTACTTATAAAGCTGTGAGGGAACAGTGGTAGTCTGCCTCACACACTGACACCTTGACTGCTCCTGATTTCAAATTTTTATCTCAGCTAAAGCCAATTTTTCCCTTTTTTCTCCATATTAGGCAGTCTATAGTCTGAGGGCAGAGTTGGGGTTGGTTACATGTTGCGACTGATCCCTTGTATGTAATGACCACCACGTGCATTATGGGGTTACATGTCTGGTGAGCTATCTTACGCCCTGCCACTTACTTATGGTAAATTGTCCCTTACATGGTTAATGACATAGAAAATGCTGGGGATTTTTCCCTGGTTTCATAAGTGACATCAGATTTCTGGAGGACTACTAAATGTATC
>PVJX010051869.1:0-10150 GCA_004027295.1 Dolichotis patagonum | reverse complement strand
CGCTAGGCTTGGTGCGGTCAGGCCCATGGAAACCTCCAGTGCCACCTCTGGCCATGTGAAAACAATTTTAAAAGGGTTAAGAATGTTCTTTAGTATGAAGTCTCTGGATTAAATTCTCAGTACCACAAAAAAGTGTATAATTATAGCACCCTTAAAAATAGACAAAAGGTCTGCAATTATAAGGCATTCATATAGGCAAACTAAATATTGACAAACAGTAAATATCTACTAAAACTTTGTAGTCTTATATAATCTTATTTGCTGATTCTTGCTGTTATTTCTTGTGAATTTGAATTCTGTTTAGATAATCCCTTCCTAAATCTATGTTTTCAAGTGTTTTACCTATTTTATCTTCTAGCAGGTTTAATGGTTCTGTTTTAATGCTTAGATTTTTTTATGCAATTTGATTTTTATGTAATATATGGTGAAAAGTAAGGGTTGTTTCAATTTTCTTCACACAGATAACCAGTTGTTACCAAAACTATTGAATAGACTTTTCTTCTCCAACATATGCTTTTTTCCCCTTTATCAGAGATCAAATAGCTGAATGTTTCCATGGAAGTTTCTGTATCATCAGTTGTATTTTATTGATCCATGTATCTGTTTCTGTTCCAGTACCATGGCACTTTTGCTTACTATTGCTTTGTAGTATAGCTTGAAATCTAGTTTTGCTATGCCCCTTGTTGCTATTCTGAATCTCTTCTGGTTCCATATGATGTGTGTGTGTGTGTGTGTGTGTGTGTCAAGGTCTCACTATATAGTCCAGGCTGTCTTTGAACTCATTGTGTAGCCCTGGCTTGTTTTGAACTCTTGGCTATCTTCCTGCCTCAGCCTCCTGAGTCCTGAGATTACAAACATGCACCACCATGTCCACGTATCCCTGTTTTTGTTCTAACAGCTTTTGTGGGATTCTCCCTCATAACATAGCTTGGATTAACATTCAACTCTTTATAAGATTTAATTTTTACATCTTGACAAGCTTTTAGATCATTTTTAAGATTTTCTGTAACTTTGGTTTAAGGGCCTGTTTGTAACTTTTATTTTTATTTTTCAAAGCCAAGTAAAGCATGATAATTTTGGCCATTCATGAATGAGGGATCTGTCTGTGGACTGCATGTTCTGTAGCTGGGACTACAGGCATGTGCCACCATGCCTGACACAGTCAGAGAAAGTAGAGTGGGGGAAGCCACCTGTCTGCTGCATGATTCTGCCATTGACCCACCAGTGTTGCCACCATTAGACAATAGCAGTGGCGGCTGGCTGCATGGAGAATGTAGAGACTCAGGTACTGGGCACAGACAGGGACACAGAAAAGGTGTAGCTGCCTGGCACCCTGAGTAGCTGAATCTGGGACACATAGCCAGAGCACAGTCCAGACCTCCCACCACAAACCAACATGATGTTTTCACAAAGCAGGCATTGAGACTCCTTGCACCTCCCCCAGCAGTGCAAACTCACAACCTTGGCATCACTAGCACATATACCAGCCTCTAAAATTTCTGGAAGTTTGGACCATGGAGTTTCTGTATCAATCTCATCTGACTGTGGTTCTCCTCCAGTGGCTGGCAATGCACTGGGCAGCTTTTTCTTATACATGTTTCTCCTTTGTTCTTCTCTGAAAAAGGAACTTCAAGGCTGTGGATATTTAGCAGACCTAAAACAAATTTCACCAGTCCCAAGCTGAAAAGATCTCAGGAGAAAGTTTCTCCTCTGCTGTGAGCCATCTTTCAGTTTTCTCCCATGGTATCCCAATTTTGAATATCCAAGGTTTCCACTTGCAGAAACCACAGATTACGTTTCATAATTTCTTGTAACATTTTTGTCAACTTGTGGGTGCTGACTCAAGCTCCAGCCTGCTTCAACAACATATGCAGCAACTATATATTTCTTTGTTTTTTTACTGACAAATTCTACCCCATTTTCCAGCTAATTGAAAACTTTTCACTGTCAAGTACCTTTTTACTTTTGCTTGAACCTCTCCAAATTTGTCCTGCAGAATCTTCTCATCTCGCATCCTGTTCTTTCCACTGCACTCGATCTTCTCTCACAGCCCTAATCAGGGTGGCCTTGTTCAGGTGCCAAATATCAGTGATCTGGCCAAGATTCCCAACTGATTTTTGAAGAGGACAGCAAAAGGATGAAATAAAAGGTAGAGACAGACTTAGAAATGCATGACAGTGTGGCTGGGAGGTCAATGACTCAGGATGATCAAAGACAATGACACTCTGAGCTAGTCACTTTTTATTGGGTGCATACAATAATTGGAGAGAATACTAGATGATTTAGAAGGCAGTGGTGATCTTAAATTGATGTAAACCTGTCTTGGAGTGTCACAGAATCACAGGACCATTAAGGTCTCCATTAAGGCCTCCAGACCCTAGCATCAATTTATAATTTGCGGTCCCCAAATTATAATTTGTGGTGGAAAAATTTTGGCCAACTGTTCCTCAGACAAATGACTACTATCTAGAATATATAAAGAATTTTAAAAAACAGACCCCTCAAATTTAAAGACCCAATTAAACAATAGACTTCTGAAATAGACACTTCTCAGATGAAATAGAAACAGCAAATACATAAAAAAAATCACCACTATTGGTCATCCGAGAAATGAAAATTAAAACAATAATGAGATTCTATCTCACTCCAAAAAGAATGACTATTATCAAGAAATTAAACAATAATTAATGCTGGTGGGGCTACAGGGAAAATGGAACAGTACTCTACTGTTGATTGGAGTGTAGACTGGTACAACCACTGTGGAAATCAGCGTGGAGATTGTTAGACAAAATAAAACTGGAGGCTCCATTTGAACCAGTTATTCCCTTCTTAGTATCTTCCCAGTAGAATTAAAAGGATCACACCACAGCAATATATGCACACCCATGTTTATAGAAGCATAATTTGTAACAGCTAAACCTTGAAAACAGTGCAAATGCCCAGCAACTGGTGAGTAGATAAAAAAGATGTGGTTTTTTTATGCAATAGATTACTACTCTGCCATAAAAAGAATGTGCTTGAGACATTTCTAGGAAAATGGGTATACCTTGAGACCATATTCTTCAGTGAAGTAAATCAGACACATGTATTTAAATATCACATTATTTCTCTGGTGTGAGAAATCAAAAGTGTAAATAAAGACCAAAATGTATAATTTGGAAGTGTGAAATAGGAAGAAAATGTTCAAATGGGAAAGGAAGCTAGAGAGAGGGAAATGAGAAAGAAAGGAATAGGAAAGAAAAAATGAGAAAAGAAGGAAAAAAATGAAAACAAAGCTTTTGTAAATAAGGGGAATAAGGGTTGCAGGGAGGGTAGAGGGATGGGAAAAAATGAATCAAGGTACATCATGTACAGGTATAAGTTCTGTATGATGAATGTGATCAGTATGTACACCTAAAATATACCAGTAAACTTAATAAAAAGCAAACAACTAAAGAAAAAGATCCTGGGACTGAACACTCCTGTTCCCTCTAGAGTGCTGCCATTCAGCACTTAGAATCTGCAACCACTGAGCTGAACAAAATCCTGAAGGCCAAGTATCCCACGGAGATGCTCATTGCAACCAGGTGAGTCTCTCTCTAGCTATCATCCTTTGGAGAATTTTTGCCCCTCAAAAGATATTTCTATGTCAGATATGGAGTTCATTTAATAGTCTGCTATGTTGAAGCCAACTAATGTATGTATTCATCTTTCCAAATCACATTTCTGCCATCTCAAACCTCCAAGCCTCCTGAATGGAAATTTTAGGAAAAAAGATGAGATTGAGACAAGGCCTCTTGCTGCTCACAAAAAAAAAAGCAAAAACAAAACCTAAGCAAAACACAAAATAAAAACCATTCAAGCCAGATATTTGGAAGGAAGGCTACAGAAGGAAAACACAAGATTCCAGATCATTTAACAACACAAAACACTGGGAATGGTCCCTGCAATACCTACCTGTAACTTCTCTCTCACAACCTAAGCAACACATTCCCCTTTCTAAATGTGTAGTTGTTTATTCTTCCCAGGACTCCCTGGGTGTATCCTGCCCAGTCTACTACACTCTCCCTTTAGAAACATTCTCCACAGGGTAATTGTGCTGATGTCATTGTATTTTTATTTTCTTAGAGGGGGCCTTGAACCACAGCTGACTGACCTGGGGTGAAAAGCTGACCTAAGTTAAACCAAGTAATTCATGTTTCTGAACTTTCAGAATTAAGACTAAGATGTGCTTGCCATCCTATTTTAGACATTTCACTTGGGAAGTGGTATGAAATTGAACTGATGTGGGGCTGGTGCATGTGTCACCATAGGTACAGAAAAAACATAAAGAAAAGTTGGGGTTTATGAAGAGAAGCACAATGAAGAAAGGAGAAAAGATCAGGAAAGAGATACAGAGAAAGAGAAAGAAGATAAGAGACTGATGACATTAGGAGAAAGGATTCTAGAGTTCAGTGTCCGTGTCATATCATACCATCTGTCTCACCATTCCAGATTCCTGTGCTCAGCAGTGGAAGATTTCGTGGGTGATATTGTGAAGGCCTGGAAACATATAAAACAGAACAATACAGCAGTAGAGTCTGTGATTTTGAAAGTACGTTTCTTTATTTTTGTATTATACTCTTTATGAAGTCAGGGTCCCCTAAGCAACAAAAGAAAATGTACTTCTCACAGGGAAATTATGAAAGAAAGGTAAGGAGGAGTCAACTGGTAAACCATCTTAATGGGGAAGGTCCAACCTCACCACCTTACATCTTTTGCTAAATAAACAATATCACTATTTATGCATACATATGCACTATTTATCTAGACATATGCCAAGTATCTACCCACAACTACATACAAGTGCACACCAGACATACATATGCATGGCTATATACCAGAACATGTTTAAAAATAGGTATATACTAACATACACTAGAAAAATGGCCAAAATCACCTCTATAATAGCTAACACTTATGTTATTTATTCTGTGCCAGAGACTGTTCTGTTTTTAGCATATAAATTTTATTTAAGCCTCACAACTGCCCTAAAATGTAGAGAGGCAGAATTTAAGTAACTTACATCACAAAGTACTAAGTGATACAATGTAGAATCAAAGCCATAAATTATGGACATATATATGTCCTCCAACAAGCACACATATACAAAAGCAACCACCAATATCCATGCAGAGAAACATCCACTTCTGTAGGAGCTTGCCCAAGAAAATGTCCTCCAGAAATGTATATTTTTCCTCGTTTGCCATGTTACATACCACAGGAAAGATGTGTAAATATACATTGTTGCCTCTGTGGATGCTCTGAAACAAATGATGTGTTTGATCCCCTAGAACTCCTTGATTTTCTCATCACAACTACCCATGCATTTTTCCCCATGTATTTTATCTCTTCACATGTGGTTTTCTATGTTCAGCATTTCTGGCCAACTACTAGCTTTGCATCTCTCCTCATATTACCCCCAACTCCTGACTCTATCCTGTTAAACATTGGTTCCACATAACAATGTCCATCTCTTTTCTACCTGTACAGAGTGACTTAATGTATGATAAGCTCAGTATCTTGATTGATGTCCTGAATGAAGAGGCAGCAGGTACCTCAGTTAAGAAAAGTGCAACACTACATACAGACATTGGCAAGACAGATGGAAAAACTTTAAATACTCAAGTAGACCACATAGCCAAGAGCAAGTTGGAGCTGACTACAAAGGCTCAAAATCTACAGAAATCCTTGAAACTCATCATATTCCAGGTTGAACAAGGTAAGAAGCACAGAGTTGTGATGACTGAGGTACAGGAAAGAAAAGGTTCCAAGACATGTTTGGCTTGTCTCTCTCACTGTGAGCTCACTATCAAAACAAGACTATATTCATGTTGCATCCAAACTTCTCAGGCATTTAACTCTTGCTAGTCACTTATTTTTGGAACTAACACTCATCTTGAACAATTATAGGTGTTAAGTGGCATGGTTCAAAACTCTATCATCCTGCACCCCAGTCATGGAATTTTTCCACCTGTTCTTGTTTTTTTTCTGCCAAGACTGTCAGTATTTTAGAAGGAAATGGTCCTCATATCTGCAGGTCTTACACAATATTAAGAGCCCTGAGAGTAGCCTTGGTGGCTCTGATGTTGTCATGGCCTAAAGCTTACATCTTCCAAGCTTCTGATTCAGTAGCTTGAAACTCTTTCAAATACCCTTTTTAATGCAGCATTTTAGAGGAATAATTCTCCACAATACTTATTTGAAAAATACATCAAAAAGCAAGTATATTCTAACTGAGATATTTGAATTCAGCAGAAATCCCATGTAGCAAGAAAGTCTCTTTGCTGGTCTTTGTCTTTTAACCACGGTACCATCTTCTGCCTTGGTACCTTTAGTTACAACCTCATCCATGTTTTTAAGATTGAAAGAAATCTCCCTTGTGCATTGTGGAAAATTAATTTCATTGTTTGTATTTGTTTCTATAGTTAGTTCCCAAGTAGTAAAGCACATATTAATCTAAGATTGCCATAACTCTGTCATAACTGACCCTCAGTCTGCTCCATTATTACATGCGATAGATTTCGCAGTGCAGCTTGTGGGAATGGGACAAGTAAAGGCTCCTTGGCTGGATAAGGATTGAACTCACAGGCTTTTGACAGACTGAGTACTTGAGCTATGCAGCATGTAAGTTAATGGAAAGAAGATGACTTCTCTAATGTCCTGGGTATGGGTGAGATACTTGAGTAAAGGAGTAGTATTTTCCTGGAGGCTCAGATCTAGACAAAAATCATGTCAGTAAATGAAGTAACAGAATGGAAGTAGAGAGTGGAAATTTTCTCACTCTTCTCCCTCGTATCCTTGGTGCAAGCTTCTACTCACAACCACATGTATTGAATGTCAAAGAAAAAAAGAATAACTCATAAACGAGAAAAAGTTGAGGCATTGATTAGTCATGGAAGCAACACTTTAAGGTAGCTGAGAGTACAAAAAGCATGATGGGGGAGAGGTGATGGTCAAATGAGTTTCCATTGCCTATCCTCACACTGACTGACATTGACTAAACAAGACAAATATTCAATAAATATTTAATAAATGTGAAAAATTCTTCTTTTCCTCCTCCTTCCCTCTTGCCTTCTCTCCCCTTTCCCTGCCTTATTCCCTTCCATGTTTTACTCTGTAGTTCTGGATGAGGAAAGCAGACAGACAATATCAGTTAAGAACTTTACGTCATCTTTCTTCCTGGGAGATAATGACTCAGAGGATTTTAATCAGATGAGTCCAAGACACCGTAAGGATCTTTCTCTTCCTCTACTCTTATGCTAACTTTCATCAGTGTCAGCTAGTTCCCCAAGATAAATCTGTGTAAAGAAAATGTGGCATTTATATACAGTGGATATATTATGTGTGTGTGTGTGTGTGTGTGTGTGTGTGTGTATATATAAAATGTAATAATGTTATTACATGAAGAACAAATGAATCATTTGCAAAAAAATGAACATATCCTGAAACCATAATTTTAAGTGAAATAAGTACAACACACAGGCTTAAATATTGCATAATTTCTCTTACATGAGAAACGCAAAATATAAATAAACAACAACATAAATGATAGGGAAGAGGAAAAGGCAGATAGATTTTTTGCAAAAAAGAAGAGATGGGAAGGGGAGGATGGAGATTGGAAGCAGATGAAAAAAGAATTAAAATGTGTTATGTACATACCAGATCCCATGAGGAATGTAATCATTATGTACTAAAAACATACACTAATAATAAAGTAAAAAGATAAATGAAAAAATGTGCTTTTCCATGCATCTTCCTTCAGCCATAATCTTACTCTAGTAGACAGTCTTCCCTTTTTTCCAAAAATCTCACACTATAAGATCTAACATCAAAGTTCAAACTAATTACCCCATTACGCACTTTGAAAAAGCTTGCCTGATGAAACCCATTTTGTTTTCACTGCCAAAAACAAGCAGCACAGCCTTACTATTTTCTTAGTTAAGTGTGGAGGATGCCAAGTCGCCCTTCCCCACACCCAAGTGTGACTGTGCTCACTTGCAAGCAGTGCAGGCTGTGTAGAGATTACTTCCCTAAATTGGCTTTCAGTTTAATTAGTGAGTCTGGCTGTGGCTGTGCATGCATCTTCAGGAGAATAGGTGGCTGATAATTGACTAGCATTGTTTGTTATCAATGGCCATGGTTGCACTTAGATGAGTTGTGATACCATGGGTCTAAGATTTGAAATAATGTCTCTGCTGAGACCTGCATGACTGCAGAAGGAAATTCCTTCCCAGAATTGGCTACAAAGCAGATTACTCGTAAACTATAACCCAAATCTGGCTGTTCCTGTCCCCTCTGCAAGAATGCTTTGTTCCCTCTGTTACAAGCCTTGCCAGACTCACCACTTGTCTACAGCATATCCAGCTGCAATGCTCTCACCATTTTTCTCAGTGAATAAATACCAAGGCTCTGGGTGCCTAGTGGCCTTTTGTTCCCTGAGAACAACTGGTCACCCCAGATCCCTGACAAATCCCTATTTTGTCTCTTGCGCTTTCTTCCCACTATGTGTCATAACTCCAGGCAAGAGTTTGGAGTTCTCTGCAAAGGTCTCTAATAGTGAAGTCCCCATTCATCAGAGAGGATCCCCCTTTGGAATGAGAACCCTGAGTAGTATTTAAGAGAAAGTCAACTGAGTTTGACCCATCCCCAATAGAGTAAATAGGGTCAAGTACAAGTGATGGGAAAGGCTTTTCTTTTTTTGGTATATATGTAACACCAAGGTGATGTCTTTTGTGTCTAGGTTCTCATCATGGCACTTTGTCTTCTATATCTTCTCTCAAAAGTGAAGACCTAGATAACCTTAACATGGAACATTTATATTTTACACCTGAAATGATGTAAGTATTTAACCTTATTATCTTTTTATTAATGCATATTGATTGTACAGATTAATTAGCTTCATTTTGGCAGAATTGTCCATGTATATAACATTATTGGTTCACTTTCATCCACTTACCCCACTTGCATCTTCCCTGCTTCCTCTCTCTCCCTATTTTTCTCTCTGATTCTTCTTTGGCTTCATCCCCTCTGGTTAGAGCACAGTCTCGAGCTATCCAGAGGAAAATTGTGACTCTACTCACTAGTTGTCTGACCTATACAGTGACTTAACCAATGTGAGCCTTGGTTTCCTCACACCTAATGAAGAAAATTATAGAATTTCCCACATAAATTTTTTGTATTTTCTCAGTTTATATATGAAAAATACTTGCACTGAGTAGTGCTTGAAATCCATAGTTAAATGTTTTATGTGTTAGCATTTACTATCATTATTATGCAAACTTAATAAAAGTTTTAGCTATTTTTTGTTTTAGAGGATGTGTGTTTCCACTGTTGTCTTTAAGCATAGGTGATTGGAGATACTCAAAATCAGTTTCTGTAACTGATGTTAAGAAAATCAGTCTAGATGTTCTTTAGTGAAACTCCACTTTCTGGGCTGTGGTGGGGGAGGTAAATCTTATGGGAATTACTTAAGGTCAGTTTAGTAATAAATGAAAAATTTATCTATGATTAGATAAACTATACTAATCTTCAGTCTCTCAAAATAAAGGCACAATTAACAGCTATTTATGTTTTCTAAAATAATTTTTTTAAAAAATTTTTATTCCTATCTTCAATCACCCTCCTCCCAACGCTCCTCCATGCTACCACTGGCTTAAATTCAGGTCTGGGTTTTCATAGATCTACCTAATGTGCTTTCATCAGTAGTGCATTAACAACTAGCATATTGGGGGGAGTTTATTTCTAGTATAAGCCCTCAACCATGGCCTATTTCAAGCTACTGATATAATATCATTGAATGCATACTTGGGAAAAGATACAACTAATTAATTTACAGGAGCTGGTAAAAACCGGCACATGACCAGTCTTGAAGCTGATACTCTCAATAGATACAAGAGATTCAAAAGATTGCTTAGCTTTTTTTCTTGTATACATATCTACACTCTTATCTGTATTTCCCTCCACATATGTGGTTACTCTGTCTTTTAATGTGAAAATACTACAATGAAATTAGACATCACTGAGAGAAATACTACAGACTTAATGCTAAGGATACATTTATATCAGGGGTACTCAAAAATTTTGTTATGATAACAAACTGATAATTCTATTTTCTTCTCTTACATGTGGA
>PVJX010051868.1:0-10163 GCA_004027295.1 Dolichotis patagonum | reverse complement strand
TATGACCATGAAGACAAATGCCCCAAGCAAAGCACACACAGCCACAAGGAGGCTGGGGGCTTGATGACGTCCTTGAGCAGCTGCCTTAGCTACCCAAAGACTGTTTGTTGTGTGATAAAAACAAACCCCTTCTGTGTTCGGGTTTCTAGGCCATCTGGTCAAATGCAGTCTAATTACTGGTGTATTGTTGCTCAGAATTTCTGCTCACTTGCTGGCCTTCCCTTTCCACCTCTCAGATTCCCCCCGCTGGTGAGCAGGCGGCAGCTGTGGCTCCTCCCTGGATAGGATGTCACTTGGGCCCAGTGGCAGAGGAGGGTGAGGCAGCTCAGGGGTCTCCGGTGAGTGATCTCTCCACACGGCCAGTTTATCACACATACGACGTGAATCTGTCAAGGTCAGGACAGCAGATCTCCACACTGGGTGGCTTTGTGTTGCCTGTGTCCGCAGCATGGTTCACAACACGCGGTGCGCAGCGGCTCCAGACCCTCAGGTGCGGTGCGCAGGCTCCGGCAGTGCAGAGCGCGTCCCCTGCGTCTGTGTACCTGGTGCCCACGGGGCCATGGGAGGAAAGCGGCCGCATGCAGAGATGTGTGGGCCGCGGTGTGCGGGGCAAGATGTGGGGCGTCTCCGGGCCCCTGTCCAGTCCCAGCAGTGGTTCCATCAGCTCCTCCCTTCTGCGCAGTCCTGCACCAGTGCCAGGGCATCGCTGGACCTAACGGCCTGCAGCCACTCATCCAGCTGAGCGGCTGGAGAGGCGCCGGGCTTACCCGACCTCGCCGTGATGCAGCCTTTTCCTATGGTCAAGTCACTGGCAGGCGTGGGTTTGGGGGATGGGCTGGGTAAGTTTCCTTCCAGGATTTCTTTAAAACTTTAGTTTTCCATATCCGTGGCCAGCAAGAGCTCGCACCTCAGTTTGTCTAGTCCCAGAGCCCGAAGGTGACGCACACACCCCCCATCTCCCCGCGCACGCCAGCGCGTTCTAGACAGAGCCAGGACCCCTGCCAGGTTGCCTTCGAACCAGGGACCCACGGCCAGGGTGCGCTGTGGCTTGGAGGCGGGAGCGATTGCAGTGGCGTGGGCGGCTCCTCTACGCCAGGAGCCAGCCGGCCTCCACCCAAAGCCCCTGACTCCCTGGCCCGGCCGCAGCGGCCCTCACATGGGCGGCGCTGCGCTTCCGGCTGCGGCCCTGCAGCAAGCGGGCCCGCGGACAGGGAGGGCGCCTGCGGCCCGGGGTCCGGGCGGGATCCCAGGGTGGGCGCACGGCGGGGCGGGCCGCGGCCTGGCTGAGGTCTGCGGAGTCCCGGGCTCACGAGGAGAGCCACAGGCGTCGGGTCGCCCGGCCGGAAGCAGCTTCCAGCCTGGATTCTTTGGGGTCTTTTCCTGTTTTTGAGACAGGGTCTCGCTATGCAGTTCAGGCTGGCCTTGAGCTCACTGCGTAGCCCAGGCTGGCCTCGAACTTGCAACGACCCTCCTGCCTCAGCCTCCAGAGTGCTGGGATTCCAGGCTGGGCCACCACGCTTGGCCGCTCCCAGACTCGTCTGACCCGTGCGCTCACTGGGAACGCAAACCAGGGCCGCGGGCCTGGCGGGTGCGTGCGTGTCGCACGGGCAGGGACTGTCCTTCCGGTCGTCGTGACCGCGTCGCATGGCCGACGTGAAGGAAGCGCAGCGTTTCATAAAATGCGTGAACGCTCCGTGTGCGTGAGACGAGCTGCGGGCACGGAGGGGCGCGCGCGTCCGTCTCCCTCTGCAGATGTGTCACGGGGAGTCCCACGCACGGCGCCGACCGCGGTCTCCTCGGGCCGCACGGGGAAGCGCGGGCTCCGCGCCGCCCCACAGCGCCCCCTGGGGGCCAGCGCCGCTCTGCTGTGTACAACCAGCGCAGAGGCCTTGGTAAGAAATTTCAGCTAAAACCCTATGCGTTTAACTCAGCGGACCATGAAGTCATCCTTACACACGCAGCTGAGAATTAAAGACGGGAGCACTGGTAATCCCGCCTTCTCTCTGAATCTCCCTCCCCTAAAAAATAACTTTCCTCTGCTGTTTTCCAGGTAAGGTCAAAATGAAGACAGAACTGTCTCCTTCCATACACACTAATGCAAAATGCACAGAGGCAAACAATCTCAGATCATTTGTATATGATACTGAAGTGGGGTATCTGCTGAGTCAAATTTTGATTAGGCATCTATTAAAAGTAAATGATCAAACTGATGCTTAAAGCTATGTCTCTTGGGCTTTTTAGGCTACTGAGTCTGAGAACTATGAAGAAAATGACCTAAATAATTTGGATCAGCTTTACTAATTGGAATAAAGATAAGGATATAGACTTTACTTTTGGCACTGAAAATTTCTTCAAATCCAATATATCTTTATTGAATTAGCATATATCCATTCAATTTCTCCACATTATAGAAGACCCAACACTCAGGAGGCTGAGGCAGGAGAGTATGAGTTTGGGTCCAGTCTGGGCTGTATTATGAGTTCAAGTTGTGCCTAAACTACACAGTAAGACTCTCTCAAAAACAATGATGTGAGATTTGGGGGTGGTGACATGCACCTGTAACGCCAAATCTCTGGGAGACAGGAGAATGAGAAGTTCTAGACCAGCTTGGGAAATTTAGCAAGATCTTGTCTCAAAATAGAACATTTGAAATAAAGGCCTAGGGATATAGTTCAGTGTGAAGCTTCATCCTGGATTCAATCCCCAGTACTAAAAAACAAAAATCAAAATCACAGAAGTACTTTGACAGCTGTGTGGGGACAGAAGGGTCACCATTCTCCCAGATTTCTCTGTCATCACAATCCTGCCTGGCATGAAAAATCAGAAAATGGGGTGGTATTCACAGAACCTGGCGCTCACAGTCTCCCGGGCAGGAGGCCTCTCCTGTCTGGACGGTCGTGACAAGGCTGCCCTGTCCCTGTCGGCGTCGGGGTTCCTGACCGACCTGTCTCATAGTCGTGAGGAGGTCAGGGATCAGGGGCAAAGTGACCCGGGGGTCAGGCAAAACAGCGGCCCTGGAGGAGACAGGGGAGCATTGATGTCAGGATGGAGCTCCGGGAAGAAACGGTTTTCAGGAGGGGGCTCTCGGCCACCTGCAGGAGGCCTGGTCGGGAAGATGGCACCACTGGCCGGGCCCAGGAGCGGCACACGGTCCGCGTCACCTGGGACGGGACGTCACCTGATGCTGGGAAGGGACGCCGTCCCAAGGGTGGTGGCCGGAAAAGCAGAGTGTGGAGGAGCTGGAGCCCTTGCCAGGCAGCCAGGAGGCTGGGCCGGGCCCCGTGATGAGGCCACCTCGGTTCGTCGTCCTGGACGTTATGATGCACTGAACGTCCCGACTCATTTCCGCAGTGTGCAGATGAGTTCTTTCCTTCCAGATTCCTCCTGAGCGGGAAAAGAACAGGCTGGAATCACAGGCAGCACTGTTCAAGGACCGTCATCTCCCCTCCCTTGCCAGCGGCTTCAGCCCTGTTTAGCAATTGTGGGAACTGCAGTGAGTCTGACTTTTCTTATTACTTTGTCATCAAGGTTTTGGGGGTGTTTTGAGTGGATCTTATATGTCACCAGCATTCACTGTAAATATCCTGGTGGAAAAGAGTGTGAAGCCTCTGCAGTATATCGTCTAAAACCTTCTGTGCTGGGTGGGGCAGTGCAGGCCTGTAATCGAAGCACTCTGGGAGGCTGAGGCAGGAGGATGGAAAACTCTGAACCCATCATAGACGATTTAGCTACTTAGCAAGATGTTATCTCAAAACAAAAATTTGGTAAAGGGCTGGGGATGTAGGCTTGCACCAAGGTCTTGGGTTCAATCCCCAGTACCACAAAAAACAAAAAGAAACAACCCCAGCTTTCTTGTAATTCCAATATTCTAACTTTGAATGGAAAATGGGAAAAGATCCTGCCTGAAGCTGGATATAGTTTACTGCCAGGGCTCCACCTCCTCGGAGCCCAGTGAGACACAAAAAACCCAGAACCCTGCCACCTGCCCTTCTGCATTAGGTAAGTGCTGGATGGCAAGCCGCTAGGGAAACGAAGAATCCCTGGGCAAAGGCATGGCACTGCCAACCGCCGCAGAAGGCTGAAGGATGGGGGTCCGGACAGGGAGAGCTTCTGGGAGGAAAACAGCCTCACACCCCCGGCTGCCATGGCAACGGGGGCTGATGAGGGTCCAGGATGCAGGCGCAGGGGCCGGGCCCAGGCAGCGCCCACAGGGGAAGTGGAAGTGGAAACTGGCGAGGGGAAAAGCGCCCTAATTGCGTGATACAGCTGTCTGCAGCTGGGAGCCGGCAGAAGTGGAGGACAGTCAGTCTGCTTTACTCCGCATGACGGACGCTTTCTCCAGATATTACTGGAACGCACTTTGGACTGTTCACTCCTTCCGCCAGCTCCACGCCGAGGTGCAGTCACCCGTTTTATGAGCGATCGGGTCCATGAGTCATGAACTGTACGAACCAGACATTCTGTAGCAAATGGCTGGCTGCAGTCCACTTACCCGAACCCCCAAATGCTTCTTCACTGAAGTCTCTCTAACCTGGCCTTTGTTTTGTTAGCGATTTGGGTCTCACTGTTGTGCTGTCCAGGTCAGCCTTGAAATCCTAGGCTCCAGTGACCCTCCTGTCTCAGCCTCCCAGCTAGCTGGGACACAGTGGCTGCCCTTGCCACCTTGCCCCCTCTTCTGGTGACTGCTTTCGAGTGCGGAAGGCTGCTTTTGATGCCACAAATAAGAATAATCACACAGTGCTTCTGTTTCTCTGTCTGGCTGTTTTACTCAGCATAACGCATTCCGTGTTCATCCATGTTGTCACAAATGGCAGGATTGTCCCCCCTGTCACAAATGGCAGGATTGTTCCCCTTCTTTGATTTTGTCATTTAGGATTGAACCCATCTCCACGCCTGCTAAGCACTTTTCGGAGCTATAGGTCCAGTTAAATTTTTATTTCTGAGACGGGGTCTTGCCAGACTGCCCAGGCTGGCCTCAAGGTTGCCATCTCCCTGCCTCAGCCTCCCAAGTAGATGGGATTACAAGCATGCACCACCATGCCCAGCTCTCCCTACCCTTGCACCCATAATAATTATTATGATGATTGACAAGGAAAAAGCGCTCCTTTCAGGTAACTGTTAAATAAACGACCTATCTGGTCACAGTGAAGACCCGGTCCCCAAGCCCAGGTGACTCCTGATTCCCTGACTTCCTTCGGTGATGCAGTCCACAGCCTTTTCAGCGGCAGTCAGCGAGGTGTCTGGGATGGGTGGACAGGGCTCCCCAGGCTGGAGGCTGTGTCGGGTCACACCCCTTCCTGGGAGTCCGGGGCAGCGATGCCCTTCCTCCTGCACCCGGCCCTCCTGGCCCTGCAAGCTCTGGTGCTGAGTGGCCTGGGGCCCCTGGTGCTCGTCCCCCAGGTTGAGGCCGTGGGTCTTGCTGTGTGCCCTGCCCTTGGGCCACGGGGAGATAAACAGGGCCAAAGGCTGAAGAGCCGCTCTGCGCCTTCTCAGTGTTCCTGCTGGGCTTAAGGGCGCCTCCCTTAGAAGGGCAGAAGGTCTGGGACCATGGCCGGCTGCCACGCCAGGGCTTACCCCCGGCACTGTGGAAAGCCGGCAGCAGCAGCCCTGGGCGGGAGCCCCAGACTCAGAACCTCCACGCGTGCTTAGTCTGTGCCCGGCGTGACTTGAAACTCCGGACGCCCACTGAGTCATGAAATTCCCCATCGCGTGTCGCAGGCAGGTGCCAGCTGTGGTGTCCGAGTTCCCCAGCGGGGTTCAGCCTGGTCTCCACCAAAGTCCCAGAGTGGTCTCAGGGACCTGGTTTGCGTCCCAGCAGGAGATGTGAGGGTGTCAGTGGAGGGAGATGCCGTTTTGGCGTAAGGAGCGTTTTGAGTTGAAGGCAACTGAACAGTGCCGGATGCAGGAGGCTTCTCCGCCCTCCCTCGCCCGCCCCAAAGCAGAGCCTCGATTTCCCTTTGTGCAGCTCAAGGTCCCTGGAGCTACCCCAAGGGGCAAATGTGGGACCAACTTCCAAACCACAGCAGAAGCCCTGTGGTGACAGAAGCAACCCCCAAATACGGCTCTCGTCCAATCCAGGTTAAGAACAAAGCCCTCTCCCCAAAAGTGCTTGCGCTGTTTCGGCAGCCCTGGTTTCTCCCAGTCTCCAGTCAAGGGGAGTCCAGCCCCCAGGTTGCCCCGGTCCCTTCAGACCCAGCTCTGCCTGTCTCTCCATTGGTGACACTGCTGCCTGGTGCCCAGGGTTCAGGGTCGGGTGCCAGCTGGGTTACCATCCAGCCAGGCCTCCTAGGAGCCTGGGCTCACCCCACTCCGCTCCTCCCCTCTCCCGGCTCTGCCTCGGGCCGGCACCCTCCTCCTCCCCACTGCCTTCCTCCCGCAGTGGGTGCATCTGACCCCAGATGTGTGAGTTGGCGCGGTGGTGACTGTCCCCATGGCCAGATCACGAGCACATGACTTCGACAGGACAGGTTCACAGATACCGATCAAGGTCAGCGACCTGGCTGGGGGACAAACCCAGACTGCCATCAATTTTTTTATTTTATATTTTATTTTATTTTATTTTATTTTATTTTATTTTATTTTATTTTATTTTATTATTTTATTTTATTTTATTTTATTTTAAATTTATTATATTATATTTTATTTTGAGATGGGGTTTTTGCTATCTTGCCCCAAGGTTGGTCTAGGAATTCTGGGCTCAAGAGAACCTCCTGTTTCAGCCTCCCAAGTAGCTGGGACCACAGGCTCATGTCATGGCACCTGGCTGCCACTTGTTTTGGTGTCGTCTGGAGTTCAGGGGAGGCCGGTCATGGCGGTGCACACGTGTAATTCCAGGAGTCTGGGGGCTGAGGCGGGGGGCTGAAAGGTCAAATCCAGCCTCGGCCCCTTAATGAGGCCTGTCTCAAGATGAAAAGTAAAGAAAGGCTGAGGACGTGCCTCAGAGCAAAGCCTTTGGATTTAACCTCCAGTGTTGCAATAAAATAAAATCATATACAATAAAATCTAAAGGTATTCCTTACATTTTCAAGTGGTTTGGGAAAATGGAAAGAAGAATATTTCAGGTCTCCACTTTAAAATTTCAATGTCTACAAAGACATTTGTGTGTTTTTTAGAGAGAGGTCTCTTTAGGTAGCCTAGGATGGCCTTGAATTTGGAGCAACCTTCCTGCTTCAGCCTCCCAGAGTGCTAGGATTACAGGTGTTCACCTCCACTTCCATCTTGTTCACTGTCTTAATAATGCCTTATTCATTCATGCACTTATTTATTCACACACGCAGTCTTTTCCCCATAATCCACCTGCACATGGCCGGGTCATGACGACATCTGCTGTGAGCACCAGTTGCCATGGCAGCAGGAGCATCTCCCTCAGGGTGCCTGCTCTTTCCGGGGTCTCTTCAGCCCCACCCCCCAGGCTGGCTGGGGTCCTGTAAGGAGTGGTAGCTAGGGTTCTGCGTGTTCTCCTCCCAGCGTGTATACCGGATCTCCCAGCTAGAACTAGCCTTTCCCGAAGTTTTTTGTTTTGTTTTGTTTTGGTTTGGTTTGGTTTGGGTTTTTTCGGGACAGGGTCTTTCTATGTAGTACACGCTGGCCTTGAGCTCACTTGAACTGCTTTTGAATTTGCAACGATCCTGCCTCAGCCTCCCGAGTGCTGGGATTACAGGCGTGTGCCACCACGCCCGGCCCTTTCGAAGTTTGAATAAACCCATCAGGACTTTTAAAAATTAGAGGGTTTATGTCCGCAACCAGTTGATTTAGCTGAACGCAAAGGAGCAGCGTCAGCGCCCCCTGGTGGAAGGGTGGGGAAGAGACTCCAGGCGCAGTCCCTCGCAGCCCTTGGCAGTTCATCACTTGTGAGGGGCACAGAAGTGACTGGAAAGCTCTGAAGCTAAAAGAGCACCGCTCTTTCCAGGTGTGGGGACGCATGCCTGTAGCCCCAGCCCTCTGGGGGTGCTGAGGAGAGCAAATCAGCAAGACTCTGTCTCAAAAAGGAAATAAAGACGGGGAAGCAGCTCGGTAGGTGCAAAGGTCCTGGGCTCAGTCCCAGCATTATGGGGAGACAGAATACCGAACTTTGCAAACAGCTTGTTCAGAGAGTCTTGGTGTCCTGGTGTCCTGGGCTGGAGTTGATGTTTCAGAAGAGAAACAGGCACGATTAGTGCCCTAGACCCACCGCACAGTGCTTGCTTGGGACCCAGGTCCAGCTGGGAATACAGCCCAGTTCTTTCAGCACACACGGGGGCGGGGGGACACTCGAGTGCAGGTCTGGCAGGCAGAGCGTGACCTTCCTTGGTCTCCCAGGGCCCAGGTCTCGTCACCCGGTCCTCTCACCTGGAAGGGCATTTCGGGGTAGGGAGGCACAGGCCCCTGTGCTGGCGAAAGCAGCTGACACACGCTTAGAAATCTCCGGGTGTGCTTGTTTCCCGCTCTGCGCCGCGCCTGCTTCGCTGTCCACGCTGCACGGAAGCAGCCAGGGGTGGCGTCCGGATCCAGGCGTCCGGATCCAGGCTCCCTTCTCACCGCCCTGTGTGTGTTCGAGCTCCGGTGGGCTGCGGCAGGGCCCACGCGTGGCCGTGGGAGCTGCTGCGTTTGCAGTTTGCGTTTCCTGAGTGTGCAGCAGAGCGCGCTGGAGAAGGGGCCCTCCCTCAAAGGGTTAACTGCTTTCCAGCCTGACAGAGCCCCACGAGGTCAGAGGTCAGCGGCTCACGCCAAAACTCCTCCAAAACTCCTCGGCTGTTCCCTTTTCTCCCTGTGAAACTGCCACTGTGTTTCTCCAATTTACCTCTCAGAAGTCATTTACTGTAGATGGTGTACTTAGCATTGCTGGGACTCGTGAGGAACTCTCCCTCAACAGTTTTGGTCCTTTCCTTTCTTTTCAGTGAGTTATGCAGCTAACAAAACTCAGCAGAAAATACTAACTAAAAGAACAGTGGTCACAATTCATGGAGTAGAAACTGCCTATTGGTTCTCAGTTCCTGTATAGATGCTGAGAACCTCCAGCCTGAAACCAACCCTTTGGCCGGGCCAGTGCTGCTTCGGCCTCTGGGATCCTGTGCCCCTGGACCTGACCCGACCTTGGCAGAGTCCGTGGGCTGCTGTACCCTCTGAAATCCCTCGTGGACTCTGGACCCAGGGTACAGACCTCGAACCTGAGCAGGCTCTTGTTAAGTTGCCAGGGCTGGGCTCAAATTTGTGGTCCTCCTGCCTCAGCGTCCCAGATGCTGGGAAGAACACTCATTGGATGAAGGGACAGCAACAAGGACATGTCTGGAGGACAAGCTCGCAGGTAATCTCTCTACTTGGCCACATGCATGGCAAGGATGGTCTGAAGGGTGAATGACAGAGGAACCAGCCAGCCTGGGATTCAGGACACAGCAGCCCCATCGCCGCTGGAAGCCTGGGGGAGACTCCACCTTCTCTGGGCTCTGCTTCCTAAACTCTGTCACTGTCGCCTCCTTAGTGTTCTGTCCGAGTGAAAGCAGTTCTGTCTCTGACCACTTCCATCTGCCAGGCATTCTGATTTTCTTCTTCTTTACAGTACTTATAAATGTCCGACTATCTCTTTTCCTTCTTTGCTAGAAACCCATGAAGGCTATGGGAAACAGGGTCTGGCCTGTCTAGTGCACTGTTAATCTTTCCCGGATTTAGAATAGTGCTTTAGTGGGTAGCCAGTGCTCAGTAAATGTTTGCTGATGAAAAACAGAATTCCTTCCTAGAAAACTATTTAGTTTACAGAGTGGGGACTGAACATAGGGCCACCAAACTGAGCTACATCCCCCAGCTCTTAGTCTTTGAAATAGGTCTTTCCAAACCACTAAGCTGTCCCGGCTGGGCTTAAATTTGTAATCCTCCTACCCCAGCCTTCTAGAGTGCTGGGACTGCAAGCGTGTGCCATCATGCCTGGCCTTCCTATACAAACTGCTTTTTGTTTTTGAGACAGGGTCTCACTGTGCATTTCAGGTTTGTCTTGAATTCACCCTAAGCTGGCCTTGAATTTGGCAGCGATCATCCAGCCTCAGCTTCCCGAGTGCTGAGATTACAGGCGTGAGTCACAACATCCAGTCCTACATACTCTTATTCATGCCTCAAAACGCACCTCAAGCTCATCTCCCTGTAAAACCCTCCATGGTCAGTGCCCTTGGAGCAGATCTGCAGCATTCACTGGC
>PVJX010051867.1:0-10155 GCA_004027295.1 Dolichotis patagonum | reverse complement strand
GAAATGCATCTCCTTCCGTTCAGCTCCTGCTCAGGCGTGGAGCGAGTGCGGGTGGGGGTGGGGGGAAGCGCTCAGCCTCATCCGGCCTCCGCGAAGTCTGCAGGCGCCAAAAGCGGGCGCTGACCCGGAGCTCAGGGCGTCGCGCGAGCGCCCTCTGGCGGCAAGAGCCCCGCGTGTCCCCCAGCCTGCGGGCGGACTGTATTTTCCCAGAGTGAGCGCCCAGCGCACCCAGGTCCACCCGGACCCGACCGAATGACTGGGTGACTGGGCAGCACCCCTGGGTGAGTGTCCTACGCAACCAGACGAGGAAGCAGGGCGTGTGGAGCTGGAGAGTGAGGGGAAAATGATTTTCAAATTTAAAAATACTGGTAACATCTCCCTCCCTTTTCCTCACGATTATGTTCTGAAAAGTTCAATGATACCTGAAAGTCCAAAGAATTTTACAGCGAAAGCACATCTGTCCGTCGCTTCGGGCCTTCGACTGACGTCCCGCCTGTTTCAGGGCGCATCTGTCCGCTTCATCCATCCCTGTCTCCATCCGTCAAAGCGTTTTATGCTTTTCGGATGCATTTGCAGGTAAGTCGCGAACATTAGATAAATTTCCCTCAAACATTTCAGCCTTCCAAATGCGGCCTCAGTACTTTAAAAAAAAAAAGGTGGTTGCTCAAAGAAGAGGTTTCTTTGGTACACGGTGTACAGGGCAGTTTTCATGTTTTGCTTTTATACCCTATGAGGGCGGTATCTTTAATCCCATTATTACAGGGGAGAAAATCAAGGCTTGGGAAGGTTAATGGACCCGGCTGTGACTCAGTCCTGCCCTTCTCTTCTTTTCCTGGCTTCACTTTGTAGTTGGGATAAAAACAGATTCCTAGCCCAGCCTGGTGGTGCACACCTGTCATCCCAGCACTCTGGAAGGCTGAGGCAAGGGGACCGAAAGTTCAAGGTCAGCCCGAGCTTTAGTGACCTAGGGAGACACTATCTCAAGATTTAAACAATAGAGACAATGAGAAAAAGAGCTGAGAATGTAAGTCAGAGCAAAGACCCTGGGTTCAACCCCTAGTACTGCAAAACAAAAAGAAAAAGAAAAATAAAAACCAAGCCAAACCAAAAATAGACTCCTCACACAGGAGTTGGGGGCCCAGGGTCCGTTCCTCCACCCTGTCTCCCTCTCTACACTCACTGGAAATACATTTCTAGGCTGCTCTACCCAGTGTCCCCTCCCAAATGCTGCCATCTCACCACCGTATTTTATTTCTTTTTGATGTTTTTCACACTCTGGAATCACCCTTTTCTCCCCTCTAATTTAAAAAGCTGTGATTACATACGTATTTACAGTACATAGCATTTACAGTCTTAAGCACTTCGCGTGCACTGATATTCAGGGGTCTTAAGTATATGTGTAATGTGCAGCTATCACCTAACTCTTCCATTTTGCAAAATGGAACTTTGTACTCAGTAATCACGCAGTTCCTGTGTTCCCTCCCCCCAGCATCTGGTCACCACCAGGCTACTTCCTGTCTCTGTGAAGGCGATAACTCTGGGTACCACAGTGAAGTGGCAGTATGATGTCTTTGTCTTTCTGTAACTGGTTTATTTCACTTAATGTAACCCCTTCAGAGTTCACCTCTGTCGTCACCTAGTTCAGAACTGTCTTCCCTTTTAAGGCTGAATAATAATACTCCATTGGGGGCTGTACCATATTTTGTTTAACCAGTTATCTATTGACAGGCACTTGGAGTGTCCATTTTCCACCAGCATTTTAGTCTGCTTCAGTGCATTTTAAGTTAACCATATGCTAACTCTGTGTTTAACCATTTGAGGAACAAGCCTGCTGTTTTATAAAACAATGGAACCATTGCATTTTCCTACCAGTTATGTTTAAGGGTTCCTTATACCCTCACCCTTGCTATTATCTGAACTTTTATTCTAACCATTCTAGTGCGTGCAAAGTGCTATGTCATTGTAGCTTCGATTTGCATTTCCCTGGTGGCTAATGATGTCTAGCATCTTTTTATGTGCTTGTCGGCCATGTTTACTTTCTTCGGATAATTGCCTTTACTCATTTGTTGAACTGGGCTATTTTTATTATTATTGCGTTTTGGATTTTAGTAAGGACATACAAGGCTGGCTGTACTGGTTTACTCTGTTCACCGTCTGGGTGTGTGTGGGGTCAGGAGCACTGTCTTTCCTCTTAGAAGACCAGACTTTTCAGAATGTAATCCAGATAAGCCAAATGAATGGGACTAAGATGCTTTGCAGCTCACCAACCCCTTGGAGGGATGCTTGTTGGCCGTGTGAGCGCGAGTATGTTTCTAAACCTTTCTGAGCCTCAGAACTGGATCCCTTGTGTAGGCGGACAGTGTCTCTGTCTGTATGAGACAGGTGTGGAGGTGCTAGCTCTCACTGTGCGCTTGCCCTGTGCCAGGCCCTGTGGCGTGCACTGCATCAGGATGAGCGGGTGCCATTGCCTTCCTATCTACTATTGTGAGCTCAATCATTCGACCTGTCCTTCAGGGGCCCAGCAGACCACAGGATGCCTAGCAGAGCAGTTTCCTGCTCCAGGATGTCTTCTTTCCACAAGTGGTGGCGTGGATGGGATGATACTGGTCATGGGCAAGGTGCTGGCCCACTCTGCACCTGGCCTTTTGGAGGCAGGGGTAGGCGAGGAGGTTCCTGGAGACACACAGCATCTGTGTGAACACGCAGTGACCCTGAGCACTAGCAAATGCCACTGATCAGTGCCCTGGAATCCAATGGGGCTCAGTAAAACGCTGGTGCTACCCTTCGGTGAGGGGTGCTGGCGGCTCCTGATAACTTGGCAGTGGAGCCTGGGTGCGGGTGGTGTGCTGTATTAATCTATTCATAAGCATCTGTGAAGCTCTTCCTCTGAGCCACCATGTCATTGTAGTCACTGAGGATTAAACCCCAACCCTGCCCCCTTTTCACTGGTCATCACAGAAGGGAGATGGCTTGATAAGGGAGGCAAAATTGTACCTCTGTACTGTTAGCCAACACAGGTGGACATAGAATTAAATCCACACGAAACAGATGAATGGGAGAGAAGTACATAAACCTACAGAAGTGCTATGTGACACTGGAGCCCTCACGAGGAAATGAAGAGCCATAGATGTGCTTGTCCAAGTCCTCTCACATTTGATGAAATAGAGAAAATCATGGAAAAGTATCAGAAATCTGTGGGGAGGCTAAGGAAGATAAGGATGATTTTAGTGAGTTCGGTTTGTGCAGATTTTCTGCGTCCACCTCCCGTCCTTGATGAGAAGAACATTATTATTTTCCTTTTGGAACAGCAAAGACATCTCCATATGAGGGTTTATCTCCTGCTTTCAGGAAGAAGTGGGGGTGTCCCTCTTGTACCTTTGGTGCCTTTAGTTCAAAATACAAAGGCTCACCAAAAAATATGGTATATGTTTACACAAAAAAAAATCTATTACAGTGAAAGACGCATGCCATTAATCCCTTCAGAATGCTTCCCCTCTCTGGGAACATACTTATCCCATTGTTTTAGCCGCATTCTGAAGCGGGTCTGGAAGTCCTCTTTCGTGTCTGTTGTGAAGTGTAATTTAAAAATGCAGTGAGTGCTACTACCAAAGAAAAGGCAGGCTTGTAAAAGCATGTAGGTGTCCTCATCCACTTTATGTACTGGATCAGGTACCATGTGACTTCTGGCTCTTCTTTAAAGTCAAAATGACCACAAAAGGTCAATATTTCAGATCCATTCAGGACATAGAGGTAGCCGGGATAATGCAACTAGACACAAGAGAGAACTGCCAGAACCGCCTGGGGAAGTGGCAAGAAGGATGGGATGAGTGTGCTTGAGGCAAGCGGGAGTATTTTGAGGGGATGAATGGCGACATGTCTTTTGATGTAATGCATTCAAAAAAAATCTTAATATTGACTATTAGTGACCTTTCCCCCAGTGTGAGTTATTAGAGACACCCCCCCCCCAGTGGGTTCCTATCTCCGGCCTGGGTTACGGTGCATGGAAGGTGTTGTAATCAGGGATTGCAAGGAGAACAATTACATATAGGGCACAGAATTTACAGTGGTCCCCCAAGGAGTCAAATACAAAGAAAGTACAGGAACTCTGCCCACAATACTAAAGACGTAGATAATCCAGCCGAGGGCCTGGATCCCAGGGAAATATCCCACATGAGTCCAGAGGAGGCCCTGAGCCCATGACAGTGACTCATGCAAGTCTGTTTCACAGATCTGTGCAGGAAGGCTCTAAGGTCAGTAGTGGAAGCTAGAAAGTCTGTGCCAGCGGGATGAAGCATCCACGGCTGAGGGGTCTGCACCGGAGCCAGGGAGGGATGCTCAAAGTAGGGACCAGAGCTCCCCCTAAAAGGACCACAGCCATCCTCAGTGACAATGAGGATGAGCTCCTCTGACGATGAGAACAGCCAGGTTCATACTGGGAAGCCAGTGTGACAACCTTTTCCTGGAGATCGAGCAGCACATCATTTCCTGCTCCAGGGCCAGGAAGCAGCGCTCAACATAAGGCCCAGAGCTCCTCCGCAGCGAACCACAGCCATTCCCAGCAACAACAAGGTTTCGAGCTCCTCTGAGGGTAACAGCTAAGTTCATAGCAGGAAAGAAGCTTGATGAGCTCGTCCAGGAGAACCCGCAAACACAGGAGAACCAATAGCACTGAACAACAAAAACTACCCTTCCTCTCAGGGTTTTTTTTAAGCTGGCAACAATCCCCAGGTGGGCCATCTACACTCAGCACCATACTGACTCAGTTAAGCTGGTGTTTAAATTGACCATCAGTTTTCAGTCCACCACAGCAGGAAAGGAAAGAAAGAACAAGAGACAAAGTAGAGGGGTATATGAATATAGCAGGGATCTGGGACCACCGGTTGCTGTCCAGGAGCAAAAGGCCTGGAGTCTCCACCCAGCTAGCATTTTATCAACAGTGCAGCGGAGGGGTAGGGTCCTTTTCCTGGAACAGCACAGAAGTAGTGGTAGAATGGAACATTTACCATCATAAAGGACACAAGCACCCCACCTGGTGCCTGAGAGGAAGGTGATTTTCACATTTCAACACTAGCCTACAAGGCAGGCAGGACAAGGAGACCCTAGGACAGATGCTATATCAATTTACAGCTTGTGGTCCCCAACAATTTACCGTATTTTTTGATTACACCTCATAATCCTTATGCCAAAGTAGTGTTACAGACAGTTGAGTTAGATAGAAATATTATAGGCAGTCAGACAGGGCTGGGCTCTCCAAGGAGCTAGTGCAGAAGACCAGATATCTAGCAACCTTGGAGGAAACAGACACCTCTTGCTGTGGGTCAGACTGCAAGACAGAAGTTCAAACAAATACAGCTACAGCAGGGATTGATATTCTAAATAGGTCTCCATCACTCTCAGGAAGCCAGGAGTCACCATCCCAACCCTCTAAAAGATGAGTCACTGTTCTGGATTCCTGCCCACTTGCTACATGGCTGGCCTCTCCATTTGACCCCAATTTAATCAATTTTACCTGAATAATTGCACTTGGAATCTTACTGGTTGACCATAGTTCTGTCCTACCTCATGCCCACCTCCTTTCCAAGTTCCCATTTTTCCCCACCTTAGACCTGCCTCACTTTGTGTTTTTACTCTATAGAAGTCCCTAGAATAAACAGAGTCTTTGGCAACCCACTCGAGACTCCTTCTACACTCTCAGACAGAAGCTTTCTTTTTCTCGATGAATATATTCTGCTCTTAATCTCTGGTGTTCCTAAAATTCATCCTTCGATTTTAGAGAACGTGAACTCCTTGCGGACATCTGGTAGAGGGAGCTTTATTCCCCTGTATCAGTAGCATATTAGGGGAGAGTATGTTCTGACACTGTTCACCACGTAAGTAGAATTTAGTATGTTGGAGTATGAGTAACACTGAAGTGTGAAACCTGAGCTAGTGTCACCAGTGTCTTTGCAATTGCAGATAATCAATCACTTTGAGGTGAGTTCTTTTGCTCAGGAGCCATTTGCTAGCCTCTGTCCATATGCAAAGGGAGGACTGCTGGATACACCTGCCTGGGGACAGAAGGTGACAGGAGGCTCTGACTGGCTCTTCAAGGCCGCTGCTTCTCACCAAGTACAGACCCACTGGCGAGAGTTGGAAGTGCACTCATGTGCATTGGAAACCCAGGGGCTATTACTCCAATCCGTCTTGAAAATTCAAAATAGAGAAACCAGGGGAGTGTACAACAGAGGCTCCTGATCAAGGCCCATGACAGCGAAGACCCAGGGACCCCAGAGAGTGACCTCACCACAAGGGAAGGTGAGACAGGGACTGGGTCCACCCCGATCCTTGAGTTTGCCAGCACACTGGGGCTGGCCCTGGGTATGACAATAGCCATGCTGTAGCCACCCTGGCATGTCCTTGTGCCTTAGGGAACAGTGCCAGGACTGGTGGCTGTGGACTAGGACAGATTGAGGTTCAAGTGTAGAACACCGCTCCTGCTTGTGCAGTCTTAGCCAGGAGGGGTCTCAGCTGGAAGAAAGCAGATGGGCCTGGCCATTCTGGGACAGTGGTCAGCAAGGAACTGAGTGACAGTGCGGTCATTGTGCCCGTGGGTCCTGCAAACACTCCCGCTGCCTGTACTCTTCTCCTGTGTTCTCCTTCACCTGTCCTCTCTTTCCATGTGGCACCAGGAGACAGAATTGGTCCCAAATAAGCCTTAAATTCGTGGGCAGTATAAGCTGGAAGTGGGGAAATGGGGGATGAGGGTCAAGAAGGGATTCTGGAATTCCTGCCCCAGAACCAGGTGGATTCTCAAGCAGTTCATTTAAAAGATGGAAGAAACAAAGCTCTCTCCAGCTATGCGTAGACCATGCCAAAAAAAGCAGACCAGCATCAGATCAAGCCTCGACAGAAGAACAACATAGGCATGCAAAATCTATAGCCAATAACCAGATTTCTTAAAAAAAACTATTAAAAAAGAAAAATAGGAGGAGAGTCTATAAAACAAAAGAGACTTGGACATCAACTGTAATGTATGCATCTTACTGGATTGCATTTAAAAGACAAAAATTTAAAAAGCCGTGAGACACTCGGAATATGAGTACTGATTGGATATTTGATTTTATTTTGGAAATGCTCATATTTTTGTGGTCCTATTTCTTAAAAAGTAACATCTGTTTGGAGACACATGCAATGCTGGAATATTTTTGAATATAATGATAGAATGTCTGAATTTGCTTCAAAATATCTCAGGGGTAGGGAGGACAATGGAAAAGAGATAGAGATGAAGTAACACTGGATATGTGCACAATGTGTTTGAAAACCCTTGAGAATATTTCAAATTTCTATCATTGAAATATTTAAAAAGAGACGTCAGCTGCATGTTTGTGCATGTGGGCATGTGATGGCTTCCTAGAAGAATTGGGCCTTGAGCTAGACGGGATTTTCCAGGTGAAAAAGGGAGACGAATGCTCCAGACAGAGAAGGTGGCTCAGAAGTTAGGAGGCCGTGGAGTGTTTGGGAAAGCAAACTGGAGATGATAGATCTTATTGCGGAGGCTATGGGTTGTGAGAGGTAAGGCGGAGGAGGTAGGTGGGGTAGAAGTATGGTGACTTCGTGTATAGGATAAGGAGCTGGGTGGGATTAATTCTCCAGAACCCGGAGACATTGGAGACTTTAGGCACAAGGAGGACATCATCAGGTTTCTAAGGTAGGTAGATTTTTTGGGAGAGGGTCAGATTGTCTGCGGCGACATCCATTCCTCAGGAGCCTTCTGGATAGGTGCCTTGGATAACTGGCTAGTAGTGTTATATGTTTTTCTTTTCTTTTTTTTTCACATTTGTAAATATTTTATTGTCTCTCTAGTATAAGTAATAGTAATAAGAAACTGAAAGGGTAATAAGATCCAAAATGTATAATTAATATTGTTGATAATGAAAGGCAACTACTTCTAAGATACATACTTTATCAACTAGTGATTTCTTACTGGTTTTTTGAACTTCTGTATTATTTTTACACTCTTTTCTGTTTTGCCTTTTTTTCTCTAAATAAAAAAGTACCTTATTGTACTGTAGTTACATTCTTCTTCTTGTGATGATGTGAGATGATATACAGTGCCTAGTGATCAGATGAAGTGAAGTGAGTGATATAGAAACTGTATGCAGCGTTAGGCTACTGTCGACCTAAAGATACACTGGGAAGAGGACTGTCTGCTTTGCATGACCCTGGATTGTCTGAGCCATGACAATGTCGATGATTACACATCAGGAGCAGGCTATATTGGTGGCTGGGGGTCCTTGATAGTTGAAAGTTCTTCGTTTGAACTTTTTAACTCATCAAAGTATAGCTGCAGATATTGCAGTCCTTTGCTGACTGCCCTAGTGGCTTTACTGGTGCATTCCATTAGCGTCACATTCCGTAATTTTGTCCTTCAATACCTGTGTAGTTTGCAATGCACCTACAAATTTCAGCAATAGCCTTATTGCTGGTTTTGCTTCAGTTGTTTCTTTGTCTTTCTTTTCCTCTGTAGAGGATCAAACAAGTTTTCTAATTCCTTGTTTTTGATACTTATTTTTAAAAAAAATTTTTCATTATTTTGAAGGTAATAAAACACAACAGAACAAGATGGAAAAAAGCCAATTGAGACAGTGCAGTACAGAACTTCACAGCAGGTTACCCGGATAACAGCAATAGGTACTAGTATATGTTGTTATCTTCACAATGGTTGTTTTTTCAATTAGGTCTAGCAAAATCAAAGGAAATACAGGACATTACAGAACTTATCAAAACAATATTGAATAGAGTAATATCATTAGTCAGAACAAAGCAAAACAGTGATAAAAATATTTGCCTTCAAAGAGATGGCAGAAGGAAATCCTCCGTATTTACTATACTGCATATGGTCAACCTTCCAAGAGATGCTCAGATCTCTGGCTCCCACCTGCCAATGGGTGTGTGTGTGTGTGTGTGTGTGTGTGAGATGGGATGTTTTGATTTTCAGCCCGTGCACCGGTAGGCTCACAGGTGGCTTTCTTTCTCGGCACCCCAAGTTCCAACATGGCGTGGATCTTAGGAAACACTGGTGGTTCTCACCCTGGGGCTGCCGCAGCTTGCCAGGCTACAGCAGCTTATCAGGGCAGTGATCGGATTGCTTTCTTTCCCAGCGCCCCAAGTTGCAACATGACCTTCTTTTAAGCAAATATCTCTGTAACAAAACCATTGCTTTGAGTAACTTAGCTACTGTATTAGTTAGGAAACCTTAATTAAAAATCCCCCAAATAAGTGGGATTTATAAGTGTGGGTTACAAGGGAAAATATTTAATACAGGACACATAGTTTATAGGATTATTTGATAATATTCACCCAAAGAGTCAAATGCAGAAGAGAGCGAGTGATCTGTTTACACGCTAGAGACCCAAAGAATCCAGCTGAGGGCCTGGATCTCACGGCAGTGTCCTGCACGAGTCTGGCGGAAGACTTAGAGCCCATGGCAGTCTCCTCCACGAGTCCACTTGGAGGTGTGTAGCCCATGACATGTCTCATTCAAGCCTGAATCAAGGATCTGCACTGGGAAGGCCCAAAGACCAGCGGTGGAAGTCAGACAGTCTGCACCAGCAAGTTGGAAGATCTGTGACAGCAGGCTGAGGGATCTGCACTGGAGTCAGGAAGCAACGTTCAAGGTAAAGATCAGAGCTCCCCAGAAAAGATCCGCAGCCACCCTCAGTGATGGTGAGGGCCCGAGCTCCTCCAACGATCACAGCTGAGTTCATATCAGGAAAACCAGCATGGCAAGCTTCTCCAGGACAGTGCACCATCTTCCTCCAGTTCTCTTTTTGTGCTGTTGGCAACAATGCTTAGGTGAGCCATCCGCATGCAGCACCATGCTGATTCAGTTCAGCTGAGTGTTAAAAACTGACTGTTCAGATAATTCACCACAATTAGGTATGTAGATATAATATAGGCAATATTGGCATGAAGAGCTAGCTGTGGTTAATGGAACTATAATATTGTGCATTTCTTAGACCACTAAAATGGTCTCTCACCCACTGTAAAAAAATACAGTCTAAAGGCCCATATTGGGGCTGGGAGTTTAGCTTAGCGATGTAAGCACCTGCTTGGCAAATGCAAGATTGTGAGTTCGATCCCTGGTACCAAAACAACAACAACAACAACAACAAC
>PVJX010051866.1:0-10148 GCA_004027295.1 Dolichotis patagonum | reverse complement strand
TGAAAATAAGCACACAAAACCCAATAACACAACCTTAACCACTTCTGCCAAAGCATGGTGTGGCATCTTACCAAGACTACTATCCTTTGCTAGTTGTAGCCCCTTGAGTTGCTTGATTTATATTCCATCACTGAAGATCATGAGGAAAAAAATAATCCCTTGTGCTTTTTATAAAATACAAACACAAATTTCTTTCTAGATTAGATTTACAATTAGAAGGAAATTCTGAGTTCTATTGGATCAGGAAGCCAAGGGGTCAAAAGACTTGGAATGAGTAACAAAATTAATCAGATACAGAGCTCCAGGACCAGCCCTGCTACCAGAATCCCAGATCAGTGTTCCCTCCAAAGGCTGCTGGCTTGTTCCTCTCCAGTCTACCACCTTAGACTTCCAGAGCCTTCTCTCTCTCAGCTGCCTGGTACACTTTGCCCAGTTCCACAACTCTTTTCCAGGAAGGCTGTGTGAGTCTCCTCCCAGCAGCAGATGGTGAGTGGAAACACAATTTCCTTGCACAGCATTCTCCGTGATCCTATGCAACGGACATGCTGTTTCCTCTTGCCAGCTTGATTCTCCACAAAATTGATCAGTGGAGAGGCTTTTCCATCTCCATTCCCACCCACATCCTTAATAAGTAACTGATGTGCTAGGGGTGTAACAGAAAGCTCCCTGTGTGAGAATAATTTGCATTTTTAAAGGAGAGGGTAATTCAACACTAGCAGGCCATAATTGTGGAATTTCAGGCAACAGAAATATTTCTGCAGGGAAAGGGGAATGACTAGAGTCCTTCAAATCACACCTCCTAGTAACTGCCAATTCTCCACGCAACACTTACTCTGCTTCCATTTGAGTAGGATATGGCATTTTGACTGTTCAGCTATCTACATAAAACAAACAAATCTCTAGATGTCTGCTCTCAACTAGAGTAAAAAAAAAATACAACAATGGGCTAAAAGCCAAAGAAAAGACATAATAATTAAGACTTCATTATATATCAATTGGATGTCTCACTTGTTTTCAATCACTTCCTAATTTCCCTAGCTGGAGGGCAAGGGGTATAGCTGGTATAGAAAATGGTAACAGGACCAAATAGCTGTCTACTATAAATGTGAATGTCTTCTACAGCCAGTCCACGCTGTTTGCAGACAGAGTGAGGAAAGCTAAAACATGTCCATAAACAAGTCAAGTGACAATTTGAGTTATAAGATGTCAAGGGACAAAAAGAATTTTTCACACTTTAGAGACTGCCAGAGGCTTTTCTTAAGTAAACAGTCACCCATTTAAAAATAACTCTCTCTCTCTACTGGAAAGAGGGAAGGATTAATATTCAAGGCCACTGAAGAAGTCTAGAAAGCAGAAACATAAATTTTTGTGAACTCTGAGTTCTGCAGGCCAGGAGTCAGGAAAATATTGTATTTGCTCACAGAATATATAAAAGAAGGCAGTGCCAAAATACTGCTAAAGCTTTGCAATCCAATAGCATTACTCACTACACCTCTTTAAGTCTGAGTTTACTCAGCTGCAAATTCGGGGGAAATACATAATTTGTCAGTCCTGGACTGGTTGTAGAAAGGACAGTAAATGACATGATACATAGACAGCATTGTGTTGGGATCATTAGCAAATAATTAATATATGGTAGCTCTTACTATTAATAACTTGCTAGGGTGAAACGTTCAATATTAAAATAAGCTATATCAACTACTTTAAAGTTTAATGCAAAAGCCAACATTTCTAAGAACTCTTCTGCTTCATAAAGTTCCAAAACAAAATGTCAAGAGATCAAAAAGTTCAAGATGCAGGATATTTTTTCCACAAACTAGTCACCACATAAAACTGGGCTGAAGCATTTGGTGAATGTTTCTCCTTGTCTGTGTCCGAAGATCCCACAGCCACACAGGTGCTCTCTGTGCATTGATGTAAGATGCCACTGTAAGGAACAATGTCAACTGTTAGCTCTAACAGAGTGTGAGGTCAATGAGGTTGATCAGCTCTCTGAGGACCGTTTTTCATAGCTCAAGATTACTTTGTGGGATCAAAAGGAAGAAAACAATCTTTTGGGAAAGTCTTAGGTCTCCAATGGAATGTACAAGACCATAAGAAAAAAAGGCTGAATTTTACAAAATAAAGTGCTTCATTTTGAGAAACCATCACAGAACAAAGGGTCAGTGGGGTGTCATAGAAGATGCAGGATGAGAGCTTTTCAAAATTTCTGCCATGGCCATTTTGTAACGCATTGTTTGTTCGAAGTCATGCCTGTGTTCTGTCTTGGGTGAAAACTGAGAGCCAGTGGATGCTCTTTGAAAGGACCTGACCAGGCACACGGTGGGGAGCCAAATCCTCCAAATTCAGCAAGACCATGGGGCACTGGCCCAGTTCCACTGCGTTTCACACGCTCACTTCAAATTATATAAACAGTTTCCTTTGTCCTCAATCCCGAAAGCCTCATCTTACAGAACAAGTACTTAAGCACTAATAAGTAGTCACAGACATACACCCACTAGGTAAATCTTGAAGCGTTTACCCCTTTACTGCATCAACACCACTGTGACAAATCCAAAAGTCCGCTTCATTCAGACACTTCAGTTCAGTGCCATCAATCCATCAGGATTGGAAATTGTAGCAGTTTTAAAGCTCGATCAAAAAATAGTTGCAAGTGACCAAATACGTCAACCAAAATGCAGAAGAATCAAAGTAAAAATCAACTATTCGAGCAAAGGTAATTGTTCTATGTTTGATTAACAGAATAAAATTTCACGAATTCCATATAATAGGAACAGAGATGATTATGATTAAATAAAAAAAGTGTTTTTTAAGTGAAGTGCTGATTTATTATATTCAAGAGCATAAGGCAGGGGGAAAACTATGCTGTATGTATGTAGGACTCTTTCAAGCCATTTAAAAAATAAATATTTTTTATAATTAGTTGTTCTTTGTACTATAGTATATTAGTTCTAATTAGCTATTAGAATATAAATAGTTTATCAGAATATAAATAGTTTTCAGGGGTAAAGAAGTAATGGACCTGGCCCTATAGAATGCACCATGTTTTCTTTTTGTTTTATAAATCTTGCTCTCAATGCAACAATGTAAAGGTAAAATTTTAGCCTAGCTTAACTAAATTAGAAAAATATATAACTAGTGAAGTCAAGATAAAGAGATTTTATACAAAAAAAATACCATCTTCTTTCTTTTTAATTGTCAGCTAGAAAATAAAACTAAGCTTCTTCTGGTGCTTCGCACACCTTTGGGCCCACACAAGAGCCAGGGAATTTCACCAAAAGGTTCCTTCACCCTATCACAGGTGTTAGGTATGATGTTCATTCTCTGCCATTCTGGGCCTGCAACCAGATTGAACCTGGCTCAGGAAATATCTTCACCCAGCATATGTTCTTCATACTGCAAAGGAACTCGGTACTTACCAGAAATATTCATAGGTCCTTTTCAAGTTGTAGGAAAGAACTCAACCTCCAGAATCACAATCCTTCCCTCCTCCCAAACTGATGAAGTCTCTTAACTTGCTAGCCATCTTCTGGGAAATTAAGGAAAGTTCTTACCCTAATTCTAATTGTTTTCCTTTTGTGACTTTGGGTAAATTATTTAAACTTTCATACCTCAGAATCCCCACCTATAAAGTGGCCATTAAAAATAAAACTAATTCTTACTTGAAGTTGTGGGAAGATTTAGGTGGGGACAACACACGTAACTCACTTAGAGGAGAAGCTGGTACAGAGTAAGCACTTGACAAATCACCATCATCATCATCATGATTTAATTTGGCACTCAGTGTAATTTCCAGTACTGTATAGTGAGACAGTTCTTTCATCTTCTACACTCTTTCACACCCAAACACCAATACACCATCCACCCTGGTTTTCCCTTTCAGCAAGAACTTCTATTCTGTTGAGTAGCATCCACAAAGCCCACAGGTAATGCTAATAAAGAAATGTTCATTTGATAACTGTTCTATATTGATGTATTTACTGTGAACAAAGACATGCAGGAAGAAAGAATAAATCAGAAACAGTTGAAGCAGGTTATTTTTTTAGCTTCCTAACACATTATCTGCATGCAGCTAAGAACTGTGCTATACAAATATTACCAGAAAGACCAGAGCAACACCCTGGTACACATTCTATCTACATTTGTCTGAAATAACAAGTGTGCAAAGTTGGAGTAATTTCAAATTTCAAATGCACATGGTGTTTTCCTCCTATTTTTTTTTAACACTCTACCATCAATAGAACAACTCACTAGCTGATTCTCAAAGGAGTAAAAATAAGTAATCCTGCACCTATAAGATAAGTCTTGGCCCAATTTCACCTACAAGCCAGTGAATTAGTCAGCAATAACAAGATTTTAACAACATATACTGGGTGGTTTGAACAGCTATTTCACACAGTTGTAGAGGCTCAGAGTTTCAAGATTAAGGTGCCAGCAGATTTGCAGTGCCTGAGGATGCCCTTTTCCCAGTGTGCAGATGGCCATCTTCTTGCTTGGCTGAGGAAAAAAGGGGACTCTGATTCCTCTCATTTCCTGTGAGAGCAAGACCTCCCATCATCCTAATTGCCTTCAAAGTACCTCACCTTGAACACCATGTAGTTGGGGACTAGAGGCTGAATTAGGGGGCAAACCATATTTAGTGCATACAGCAGGAATAAGTAGGAAGCTCAGAATATAATTTTAGAAGGAGACCAATCTGTTGGAAGGTGGTAATGCCAGGTGGCAAGGTTCTTCAACGTCAAGCTCTTTCCTTGATATTCAACAACTTTTGATTTCTAACATCTTAAAGTTCTCAACTGTGAGACAAAGAGCTCTTTGAAGAATGCAAGAATTAAGTGTAAACTTCTGGTTTCTGAATAATGCTTAGGTCTCCCTACGTAATTCCTCAAGGCGGTTACCTGAGTCCCAACAGTAATAGGTGTGAAGGTCAATTGTGCATGGTTTCAAATCAACTGATAGAACATAGCTGTTACATTAGGGAGTCCTACAAAAAAGCCACAGGGATTATTAAAGTGCAAAGAGAAATACAAAATTCCTGAAGTTCTAACAATGCTGTTTTCCTTGTTTAAACTCTAGAAGTCCCCACCTATTTGAAAAAAGAAATTGTTTTTCTTCCTTGGCACCAAAGCACTGAAAAATGTTACCACCGGTGCCAACTTACTGGATAATTTTGAATAAAATAAGTTAATTTCCCAGACCCTCAGTTTTCTTACCACATAAAGCAGGTGGTGCTATTTATTGGACTGTTTGTGGATGGAATGAGACCACTGAGATGTATAGAACACATGGAGGAAGCTCACTGGAGTTACTCCTCTTGGGAGAACCTTCCTCTTGGCTGTGTTCCAGGCCCTGATGCTCAGTTTGTGTACTTTGAGAGTCAGCATTCACAAACTGCACGGTGTTCCAGAGGCACAGTGACTGCAGTACATTTCATTCCAAAGTCGAAATGTGGACCTTATGCCTCCTCAGACTACGCAGTACTCAGGCTTGTGTTCTTCACGTACTTTCTCAGCGTTGCCCATGTGGATTTTCTGGGTGAATGTGTATCAAGTGGTACTAAAGGCCCAGAGGAAGGAGCTTCACCAATTTCAAACCTCAGCCCAGGGCTTTGCTTCTCACTTGTTTGGCTTCTGAGTTGTTTTGTTTCTGCCTTGTCAAAGCAGAAGTATATACATAATTGATGTGATGGCTTAGAGACACCATGTGCATTGAGTGCACTAAGCTTGAGGTTTCTTTCACTCTGACTTATATGATGATGAATTCCTGTACCTAAACTACATACTAATTAGATCAGAAACACAGTAACACTGACACCAAGCCATGGCACTTCTAGGGTGCTGGCTGTAAACACTGAGAAGAGGAGGAGCAAGAAAATAGATGAGAGACAGACAGAGAGACAGAGAACAGATAATAGATGACAGATATAATTTTATACACATTTATAACAGGTATGTGTGCTTCGTATACTTTTGTCCAAACACAGACCCTTAGAAAAAAGCTACATGTCTCTTCGGCTCTGATGCTTCATTTGAAAGACTGAAAAGAGTGAGTCCAGGCAGGGGAGGGTTCTCTCCCACTGCTACTAGCTCTTCTCTTTTGGTAGCTACTCAATGGGAAATGGTTCTCCCAGGTTCTCTTCCTCCCCTACATGTTCACCATTCTCTTGGCATAGGACAGATAAGCAAATAAAGAAGTCCAACAGTCAGGAAGAAGCTTGTCTTCTTATAAGGATATTCAACCTTGGCTTTGCAATTATGGGCCACAGAGATTCCAAACATGCAGGCTACAAGACAGAGCCCCTGCAAAGGCCCAGCACCATCCATGGAAGCCTGGCTCTAACTCTCAGTCCGTGAGCCCATGACAATACCATTTTATGGCAATGCTCACACAAGACTGAGCTCTAAGTGGCATCTCTGGCCAAACAGTACAGAGTGATGTGGGATGGTGATGTGTATTCTCTCCTGCTCCTACTAGCTCTTCTCTTTTGGTAGCTGCTCAATGGGAAATGGTTGTCAGCAATTTCCTTCCTCTAACAGCTGTGAGACAGTTTTCTGCAGTTAGCTGCCATTTGTTTCAATTAAGTGTATTAATCATAGCCTTCGTCCTGATGGTATTCTTCAGGAAAAAAAAATATCAGGGCTTTTGTTTTCTAACCAAGCTGTTTCCTCACTCAGAAAAGAATTTGGTAATGGCAAGAGAAAGGGAAAATGTTAGGTCAGAAGATATTTGGGTTCTAGTGCAGCAGTGGGTGAGTGAGTGCGGGACATTTAGCCCCTGAAAGAGGAGAGGCTGACAGTGCGACTGGGAAATAGTGACATTCTAAGACCAGAAACACAGAACTCAGCATAATTTATAATAATGAATAATTGTTAGCCATTCCTTCATTATGTACCTATTAATTTATTCAAACAATAATTGAGTTCCTACTATGTGTGCAAGGTTGCATTTTTGTTCTAGGAACCCCCAGGTGTATTTTAAGTAGGGGCAAAATATAAAAATTATTTCCCTGGCAGGGTAGCATCATTTCACACCTTTCTTCCCCGTCTGTGCCTCCCTGTGCCTATTGTTCCCTTATTTTTTATTTAACAAATATTTATAGAGAGCCAGTTCCTGAGCAGGCCGTGAGCTCTGTGCTAAATATTCACAGGTAGACAGAGTTGTCGCGGACCGTGGACTGGTCCTGAGGTATAGTAAAGGCAGCCCTCGGATAAAGAGGCCTACAGACAGTTCTAAGTCTGACATGCGTCAGGCATCAGGAAGACAAAACTGAGGTGGAATGAGAGGTAACAGGAAGTGGCAAGAGTTAATGTAGAGAGAATGATCAGGGAAGGCATCTTAAAGGAGCAGAATTTAAACGAAAGTCTACAAATGAGCTAAAGTTAGCCTTTGGGAGGGTGGAGAAAAAGATTAGCCAACTATGAAAAGGGATTATGGAGTAGAGGGTGAATGGAGCTAGAGGACCAAGAGTCAATGCAGAGAAACGTAAGATAGGAGAGCAGAAGGGGTAGTCAAGTGATCAATCTTGCTGGGCTTTGAAAACCTTGTCAAGAAGTTTGAACTTCACCCTAAGTAAAATGAGAGCCACAAAAGGTTTGAAGGACCTTTATACTTTCAAGAGATCACTCTGGCCGCTTTGTAGATAAACAAGGAAGGGATACTAAGAGTGTAGGAGGAAGAACTATTGGCATGCTTCTGCATTTGGCCAGGTGATGGATGGTGGTGGTCTGGGTTTGAATAGTGGCAGTAGAGAGGAAGACATGTAAATGGATTTGAGGTGAAATCAATGTGTTTGTTTCTTCAAGCTTGTATTCACTTGCTAATTAAAAAGGAGCCAAAAGGAGCAACTTTACCTGGTCTGTAGGATCATGGTTAGGACTGAATGAGGTAAAAGTGCAGTGCTATACAAGTGAGATGCTGTTATTAATGTGGTATTGTGACCATGATACTATCTACTACCAATTGGTTCAAAATCTCGATTTTTAAGAGCTAAGCAGTCTACCAACCAAGCAAGTGGGAGAAGCCTCCTTATATTTGTCCAGTTGATTCTAGCCAAGATCTCATGCAAATGAGTACAGATTATTACAAGGGTACAGCTAAGCTCTGATGTGCTAGAGCCCCACAGCATTCCATGGCAGAAAACTGGGCAATGAAGGAAGCTTAGTCATGCTTGGCAGACCCTAGAGCTCTCCAAGCTGCTGAGCCCCCAGCTAGTCTATTACCACTTGAGAGCCCTAAATGGCATCATAAGGACCCACAAGAGTGCTTTCATTACCTAATTTACAATTAGGGAGTGCCTTGGGCAAAATTGACCCAGAAAATTGCCAACTACCATGGGCCCATATCCTTTAAGAATTCCCCGAAACAAAAATAATTCCAAAAGAGACCAACAAACGTTGAGTGAAAAATATCTTTTCTGTGAGACTATATAGTTGCATGTGCATATATAGCAAAGCTTCACTTGAAATGCGGAGCCTGTGGAAGAATGATTAACCCTCTTAGGAACATAAAACATTCAGATGCTTACTGTTTTCAAGAAACTATTTTAAAACTCTACCACATCGTTTACTTGTATTAGAAAACAGTAAGTTCTGAATAATTTGCATCATTTGTAAAATCCTAATAAAATATCATTTTGGTTCTGCCACTACATTTCTAGATTTCCGAGAATAAATCATCTATCTTAATTGTAAAAGGAGGCACTATTTGAAGAAGAACCAGTTTTGTTTTGTTTTTAAGTTTCCAAGTCATCTAGGCCAATACAGTAATTGTGAAAAGACTGAATTGTTTGATGCCCTGTTGAACAAGACCAGTTCACTGAACACTCACGCAGATGTTCCCACATACGGAATTGCTAAGGTAGTATTTAAATTTTGTGTGTTTGCATCCTCATGGATGAATAAGAAATAATTCTTGGATAGCACTAATCTGCAGGAAACACTTTGTGTAGCCCCGAACTGGAGGATCTCTAAGGAATGTCCAAACCAAACAGTCTAGGTCTTTAGATCTTCATGAATATCCATTATTTCACTGATGTCGTGGATCAGCTATTGAGAGATATTGGCTAGTGAAAGTTCTTTCCTTCAGTTATCCAAAACTTCTAAGTGCAAGATTTTCTAGCTTAAGATCAGTTGTGATTTTCTTGAAGCTGCTGCTTATATCCAAAAAGCGTTTGGTCTTCTAAACTATCCTAGTAGAATTTCCTTCTGTGGCCTCCCACATGGCATTTCCATCCTGATGTTGTCTCCTTGTTAGTGTAAATCTGACCACTTTTAACATTTTTCATCAGTTTTATTTGTTATCTGCACCCCAGCTCTTAGATCTCCTGCCTGGAATCCAAAGTAAATCCTAAAAGCTCTAGATAACCCAGTTCTTTCCTATGGAAAAAGGTGCATATATAAGACAATTTTCTCTTCTGATTTAAAGGTTGTGCCCCGTTATCTATGGTGAGTTTAAGAGTCATAGCTTCCTTCGAAGTTCTATAATTCCAATAGCTAGATAAAGAGCTTATTATTCTTACATTTCCTTAAATAATGAGTAAAAAATCAGATAATGAGCAATTTCTGAAGAGGCTTCTATATACAAAAATGTAATTTTAAAATTTATTAAAATGATAAAACATTTAAAAATAGTCTCAATTCTTGGAATACTGATTTCCTCAACCAGTCACTTTTGCATCTTAAGAATAAAATATAAAAGGAGTATAAATACTAAGAGAATTTGTTTTCTGTCTTTATTTTATATCACCCCTAGATCTGGTTAGGGTATGGCAATGAATTCACTTGAGAATTTAAAGTAATCATTCAAATCAAAGGGGCCAGAGAGACAAGATAACAAGAAGTTTGGTTCTCAAAGCAGACATTCAGCTACACATCTACTTCCTGAATAGCAAAGTTTTAAGTTGCACGCTAAAAATGTAGAATAATTTCTGTTTCCTGAAAGTTCTAATATTCTACAATTAGATATGACACTAACGCCCATTTCATTCTGAGAATCATCAATGCTAAATAACCACACAGGGACAGAAACTAAGTAATCACAATCAGCAACTGCTCGTGATTTCAGAAGCCTAAATTCCTTAACTTCCCCATTGCCATGGATTTTGGCACTGGTCTATTTGAGTTTCCACAGCAAATAAATGGGAATACTAT
>PVJX010051865.1:0-10159 GCA_004027295.1 Dolichotis patagonum | reverse complement strand
AAGCCAGTGTCTTGGTTCTTGTGAATGGAAATGAGGACAATAGCGGTTCTTTTCTTTTTTCCCCCATTGTTGCTACCTTTCACCTGGTGTGACAGTGATGATGGAGGAGACAATTGGCTCTAATCTGGGACATTCATGGACAAGCAACAGCGCGATGATGAAATGAGCATGTCATAAAAATGTAGTAGATCTGCTCTGCGTGAATGCTTATTACACAAAAATCCGACTTGAGGTAGTTGAAATCAGCTGTATGAATTTGCCACTTGGTAAAACTCAGCTGAGCCTTTTAGGGATGCTCTGCCCTATGAAGCCATCACCTGAGATGCTCGAAGAAGACAAGTACAAGCACCAGGAAAAAGCTAAGGGAAGTTAAGTACAGGAGCCCTGCTTAGGAGGTGGAGGGATGATTTAAGTATATCTGATGTCGATAAACTCCATGAAGTTCCATTTAACTTTGGGAAGATAAGAAACAACAGCTCCGTCTAATTGGGGCAACTCAACACCACCAAATTTCCCAATCATCTTCAATATGCTTGGGTCCTTTGCTGTTAAAGAAGCCACATTTTACAGAGATCTTTGAAATATGACAAGAGTGCCCGCAACACCTCCTTCTGTGCATTCCAATTGACCATTAAAAGTCTTTTCTGTAACCAAATTTTATTTTGATTTTAAAAGTTTTGAGTTTTAAAGTTTTATTTATTTTAAAGAAGGTATAACAAAACATAAAAAAACAGAACAAAGCAGATCAGAAGAAAACAATGCAAGTGACATAGGATTTCAAAGCAAGACAACAGGAGATCAGCAGTGGCTACCATAATGTCTCTTGTTTTCTTCTAAATAGTTGTCCATATCTTCACACACAATGAATTCAAACAAAGAAAAATAGTATAAAACTGACCAAAACAGAGGAATGAAAGCATTACAGGCCTTCAAAACCAGACAATAGGAAAATCAACAATGGCTACTATAATGTCTCTTGTTCTCAAAATAGCTGTCCATACCTTCATATATATTGAAATTAAATAATATGAAACAGACTAAAACCACGCTAAGCAAAGAATAAAAGCATTACTGGTTGAGTTTTAAAGGTTTATTTTAAATGTGGAAGTACTGTAAATAACATTTCTAATGTTATAAATATAACATTGTTTTTAAATTATAAGTAGAAGAAACCAACTTTATTTTTTTGTTTTTAATTTTATTTAAAGAGAAAATAAAACAAAACAAAACAGGAAAAAGGGTAGCAACAATACAGAATTCCAAGGAAAAAAAGAAAAGAATAAAAGAAAAAACACTAAGAAATCATTACTTGATAACTTACATACTGTCATCTTGGAAATAGTTGTTCAAGTTACAAAATTAAAACATACAAAGTACACATTCAAACAATGAGACTGTTAACAGTTCTGCTCCATGATCTAACAAAAACAGTAATATGGTCATTCATCTTACACACTTAAACATACATGCAATTATATCCTTTAGAGCACCCTCTTTTCCTCTCTTTTTTACAGTAGCAATTACACATTTTGGGTTTAGTTACTCCTGCAGTTCTTATTACTTTTTATACTAGAGACACAATGCAATATTTATAAATATGATTCTTATAAATAAGAATATTATATAATATAATATTATAAATTATAAATATGATTCTTATTTACTTTTATTCACTAATGAGGATAGTCTCAAGTTGTCTCCATCTACCTATGAAGGCCTCAAGATCATCCTTCTTCGTAGCTGAGTAATATTCCATTGTATAAAATATCACATCTTTTCCATCCACTCTGTGGTTGATGGGCACCCTGGTTAAACCAACTTTAGATAGGTTAGAGAAAAGAGATTTTTTTGAAGGGAGTTGGAGAATCTCAGAAAGTCCCCAGAACTGGTGGAAAGTGTAGAGAACCAAGTTCTGAAATAGCATGCCACCATTATAGCAAAAGTACAGTAGATCTAAGTCCTGGGGTGGGAGCCTGATAGGTTTCACCCCAGGGTAAATGGGAGAAGAATCTTACCTCTCAAAGGGACTCTTCATGGATTCTTTGACCTGATTAAATATTGAGGGTAGAGCACCTTGATTCTGGTTTTACCGACTGTACCCTATGACAGGGAAGTAGGTCCTTAAAAGAAATGGAGAAATTGTTAGGAAGAACGCCTGGATGCTAGACAGTAAAACAAAATGCTGGGGCTCACATGCTGTATAACATTAACAACCCAAGGTGAATCTGTCTTTCCAACACCATAAAAGTGAGCTGAAAAGGGATACAGAGGAAAGGAGGGCTGTCGTCAACCATGTTTGCTGGACTGTAAAAAGCAATGTCACCATTTACTAAACTAGATCAGAAAATAGCTACAAGGACAAGCCTGAGAGTTTAGACCTTTCTGCTCTGAAATAGTCATATTCCACATAGGGAAGGGATTTAGGAGAGGATTTCAAAGTATTTCTGCTTGCCTATAAAGTGTTTTCCATCTTGTAAAATGAATTTCAAATTTAAGTGTCCAAAATATTATTAAACATCATTCACTTTAACTTGTACCTATGCTATCAAACTTACCTGTCTCTGATTATGTAAGACATGGGATGTATTCTATTTTTAATCATTTGCTTTCTGAGTGGAAACCATGCAGAGGACAGGTGGACCTCATTATTTGTAACCATATTGTCCCTCTTAACTTTGTTGTAGTGTTGTTTTAGGATTGTATAAAGAGCTATTGGGATTGTGAAACCCTTTTCTCCAAAATATACAGGAACCTATTTTTAAAGTTTTTTTTTGTTTTGACTATGTCTTCTCTGGAAAAACTGAAGTTGAGAATCAGTAACTGCCTTTTATACTTCGATAGGAAAATCTTCTTGCCTCAATTTTATGAAAGTGGATTTATTGGCTATAACTTGGGTAGCTGTATTTATTCTTCGCTACACTTAGCTAGTCACGACTTTAGCATGAGGTTCTTCAGAAGGCATATAGATTCTAAAGAGAGAGAAGCTTCTTTCCAGAGTTAATGAACACCCAGTTGGGATTAGTTATGTAAGGTTCAGAGCTGGTTGCCATAGGATAATGTGATTGACTTTGCATTATCACCTTAGAAATAGCTGTGTAGTCACCTGCTATTTGAGGAAGAAAAATATTCTCAAACTAGATTTTTCTTCTCATTTAAAATTGGAGTGTTTTATAACTGTTTGAAAAATTAAACCTGTGTTTAATTTTTTCATCTTTTAGTCACAAACAAACTTAGAGGCAGAAAACTATAAGCATAGCAATTTTGTGTAACTATGCTTATTTAAGAGTATGTAAACACTTAGAAAAGTAATATCTAGCTTGATTTTAATGTTCTAAGTTTCTCAGCTATGATTTAACTTACAGTGCCCATGTAGAAATTTAGAGATTTTTAGAGAAAAGAAAAAGTCTTTTGGGGATGGAACAATAGAATTCAGTTCTTCTTTAGTTTGTCTTACTTTGTTGCTGTTCTCCGTCTTGGGCCATTTTTTTTTCTTTTCCCTTTAAAGAAACCTGAAGGTTAGGCTTTTAAAAACATTGGTTTGGAAGGTCAGCCTCGATTTCTCTTTCTGCTTCATTTTCTACAGTGATCAGCTGCCTTGTGAATATGTCTGGAACCCATCTCATGCTTTTCATTTTGAATGTCCAAATTCCTAATCACATCATCGCTTTTGGAGCTAGCCATGAGACTTCTAGGCTCAACTTTTTGTTTTATCTCAATCTAACTTTTCTGTTTGTATCAGAGTCCTCATGTGAAAATATAAAAGTCTCTTTCTTAAAATCCTTGAGCAATCCTGTGTCAGCTGTGGAATGAGACGTAGAATATAAGATCATCCATGGTACACTCTTGTGCGCTTCTCTTTCTCACCCACCACTCCTACATGCACATATTCCAGCAATACTGAACCTGAAGTTTCTTGCTTTTCAAAACCTTCATGTCATTTCCTGTCCTCTGCTGCAATGTTCCCCTAGAATACTCCCCTATATACATTCTCTGTGATGCCTTCTGATACTCCTGGCAGGATGAGTCAGCCTCTATTATATTAATATGTATATATATTTAAATTTAGAAATTAATCTACCACTTTATAGTATTTATTTTCTTGGATGTCTCTCAGTTTCTTGAAAGTTGAGCCTCTGGTCCAGCTCCTAGGCTTGGACTTACCATGAATTAAGTGCAAATGACTATAAAATTGAAAGAACTCCTAGAGAATTGCCTTAATTTTGTTTGTAAGGATATATTGACATTCATTTTTCTAGTAATGATAATATTAAGCTGTCATTTTTTTCTCCACACCAGATATTGTGCTGGGTTCTTTACATTCTTTATTTCTAATCTGTATAACAAATATTTTAAAGTAAGTTAACAGTTACATTTAACAAATGGGGAAACTGAGTCTAATTGTTGTATTAGTTTCCTAAAGTTATATTGTTAAAGGTAGGGCCAAAAAAAATAAAACCTTCAACTAAATATATTTCATTTCCAAATCCATTTTTCTTTATAATAATGGTTTTTAAAATTTTTTTCTTGGTATTGATGAAATAGAAATAATTCTGAGTCCTACTTCCTTGGGCATGGCAACATTCCTAGTAAGTGTAGTATACAAATCAAAGAGTAATCTTTTGCTGCATTAAAAATAAATTACAAATTTAATAGCTTAAGACAACAAACATTTATTATCCTACAATACTGAAGGTCAGAAATCTGGGCATAGTTTATTGGGAGCTCAAGGTCTCTCAAAGATTTCAGTCAAACTATAGCCTTGGCTGTAGGCTTATGTCCAAGTATGCGTGTGTGATTGTTGCAGGATTGAGTGCCTCAATCTAAGGCCTTCAGATTTAGGGTTAGGTTTCTTATTAGCTGTTAACTGGAGGCCTCCCCAGTTCTCTGCCAATCAGATCTCATCACGGGATAGGTGGCTTTGGATAACTGGATCTCCTCAGAATGGATGAAGGCAAGAGAGCGAGTGAGCATGCATGACAAGAGGTCACAGTCTTCTAAATCTATGGTAAATGATATCCCAATACTTCTTCCATATCATATTCATTCAAAGTCAATTAATAGTCCAGTACATACACAAAGGAAGAGGGTTATGTGGTGATGTTAATACTGAGAGGTGGGGTCATTGGACTTGTATTAAAGGCTTCCAACCACATAAAATAAATGAAAGCTTTCATTCTTAAGGGCAGAATGCGAAAGGGTTATCTATTAGAAGATCTGAGATTTGGACTCAGAGACTATAAATCAGTGGAATGGTATAATTTCATTGTAGAATTAATTGTGTAACCAAGTGTATTAGCCTTTTGAATACTGAAATAAAATCCCTAATACCTATAATTTAAAGGAGGGGTTTAACTGGCTCATAGTTTTGGTCCATGATGATCTGGCTTCAAGACAGAGACATCATAGAACAAGCGTGTGGTGGAATAAAGCTGCCTGGTTCATAATAGTTGGAAAGCAGAACCAGAGAAGAGTGCCAGAACAGGAGTAAGGGACCAGACATAGACCAAAGGCTGTGCATCTATGACCCACCCTGACACACTTAGAAATGTATTTCCAACCTCTGGGATAGATTCCAAAGCTAATTGACTTGAAATTCCATCCCCCTATCCTACCCTTTTCATCTTGCTACCCAAACACATCTCCTTAAACCATATTTAATCTCCAAATAGAGTCAATTGCAAGATCATAATTTCACTTACCATAATGCAACTATTCTATGTGCAACCAGAAATGAAGTAATTCAACAACTTCCTTTATCAAAGTCTCAACTATTCTGGCATTTTTCACAGATTTGATTCCAAGTCAGTTCTGAGGTTAAAGGCAAACTCTTAGCTATAAATGTCTGTAAAAATAAAAAAAAATAGTTATACAACCCATTGGTACAATGACACAGGGTAAACATTTCCCTTCCCAAAAGAAAGGAATGGAAGAATAGAAAAGAACCAGACCAAAGTGAGACTGAAAACCAGCTGGGCAAGTATTAAAACCTGTAGCTGTATGTCTGGTATTTGGGGAACTCAGTGGTAAAATGTGAGTTCCAAAGAGTTTGGGTAGCTCTAACCCTGAGGGTTTGCCAGTTGCCACCCATACAGCCTCTCTTTTGAGCTGGCTTCACTCATGGCCTGTAGCTTTTCTTGGTTGATGTTCCATGTTCCAAGCATCTCCAACTTCCTGAGGTTGGAACTGCATCTTTGGCTTCATGTCCACTGTGTCACACACTGTCCTCTCAGGGGCTCTTTGACTGGTCTCCCATGCCTTCCTTTGAAATCTGCATGGAAGCCTTCCTGATCCCACAACTCCTGTATTCTGCATGGCAGTAAAACCAGCAACATGTGAATGATGCCAAGGTCTGCTGTCAGTAGTAGCAGTAGCCAGGCCTTCCTGGACTATGGCTGCAGCAGCCTCTGAATGCCTAGATAGCTGAGCAGAATAAAAAGAATTCCAGAGAACCAATTTCCTAGGAGGTCCTTTTTGAGCAAGTGTTCCAGAAACTTCTCAAATGAATGTTTACACTTTTGCATCTGTAAGCCTGTGATGAGTGGAGTCTTTCTGATTCATGAGATACTCTCAAAGCATCTTTCTTCCTACCTCTGTATGAAGTACTTGATTTCCTTTTAATGGTGCTAAACTCTTTAGCAACCACACTTCTTTTGGCTGCAACTTAACATATGTTTCTCTCTGAGTCAAAATGTAAGTTGTTTGGATTTGTATGCTTTGCCTCATGCTCCTAATTTTCACTATAGATTTGGCTAAAAGCCAGAAGTACCCATGCCACAGCCTGACTGTTGGGCTGCTTTGAAATTTCTTCTACCAGATTAATTAGTTCACTGCCCCTAATCTTAGTCTCTGTCGATCTCAGGACATAGGCCACACGTAGACAGATTTTCTGAAAGTGTATAACCCATATAGCCTCTAGTCCAGTTGCCAGTGGCGTACAGTACTTGCTCCCAAATGAAACCTCATGAATCTGGTCTTTAGTGTCCCCATTCCTATCAGCCCTCTTGTTTGCTGAACTCCAATCAGAATCATCTACCAGGCTCTGCTTATAACATTCTCAGGCTTCTCTAGGTTACATTGCTAAAGCTTTCAAACTTCTCCCACAAACCTTTTCCAAAGGCTTCTAAACCATATGGTCAATTGCATTTACAGCAATTACTCCATTTTTTCAGTGCCAGTTTTCTGTATTAACCATCTTTCTCATTGTCTGTTAGTACTCAACTCACAATTTAAAGGAGGAGAAGTTTAATTAGATCATGGATCCAGCTAGTCAGTGCATGATTCTGGTTCCAAGGCAGAGACAGTCATGGTGGAAAGGTATGGTGGAGCAAAGCTGCTTAGTTCCTGAGCAGAGCAGAGTGCCAGAGTGGAAGGAATGAGGATCAGACAGACCTCAAGACTGACGCTTGACCCACCCGGACACACCTAGTAGTATATTTCACCAATTCCTGGGGCGGATTCCAAAGCAAATCAAGTTGTAACCACAACCTAATTCCATGGAATGAATATTGAGTTTGAGGAAAAACATTTCTTCAGTGGAAGATTACAGAACTAATCTGAGAAAGCTGATAATGAAAAAGCTCTGCTGGAATAGCATAATGTTGGTCCTACTATAGTCTACATAATTTATAGGCAAACAGAACTGCTGCACATACATATTTTCTAAAACAAGATTTCTGTAAAATCTGTTTAGCTCGCCTATATTCTACATATGGCCAAATTAAGCAATAGATCTGAATTTATATTCTTTGTTATTTATGAAACAATTGGAAAATTCTCTGTCATCTAATGCAGCATAAGGGCAGTTGATGCACAAGTGCAATGAAGTGGCCCAAATATACTTTTGTTGGAGGTTTTCTTTTTCTCTTTTAAAATTAGACATGCCATTAAAAGGCTGGGTACATCTGATGAATTACAATGAGCAGATCAAGAAGTTGTAATTTTGTAGATTTTGAAGTGAGGACTAAATGCTGAGTATAATATGCATAATTTTATAGTACTACCGGATACATTCTGATTATAATTAAAAAGTCTAACATTTTACTTGTTGGTAAATATATTTTATAGGCTTATAGAGAAAATAATGACAGGTGGATTGTTCTTATAAATGCTAAGCACTTCTAAAATAGAAACTTTGATGATTAGAAAGTTATTTTAGAACTGGTGATTATAAAATGCAAAGTAACATGTAATTAGAATCAACATATTTTTTGTTTGAGATTTTATTTTCTAGAAATGTGAGCTTAAATGAGGAAAACAGAGATAAACAGACATACAGCATAGTGGTTAAGAACATGGACACAGAATCCAGCCGTAGTGGTGCACAACTGTAATCCCAGCACTTGGGAGGCTGAGGCAGGAAGATCACTGGGCGTTCAAGGCCAATTGGGCCACATAAGCATATTTAAGGCCAGCTTGCACTACATAGTGAGAACCTGTCTGAAAAAACAGACAGACAAACAAACAAAAACAAGAACCTGGACACAGGGATATGAGCTTGGTTTTGACACTTGTGTGATTTTGAACCAATTACTTAATCTCTCTGTTCCTCATCTTAATATGGGGATAATATATCTGGTTGTTGTGATGATTAAGTTGACCATTAAAGTAAGTGTGCTTAGAAGAGTGCCTCAGAGCTATCTCTGATGTTGAAAATGATTTATACTCCTAACAGGCTAGCAGGTTTCTGTTCATTTGTAGAAATCTGTTAACTAATGCTTTCTTCTTGATTGACACTGGAGACCTGTTATACCTCAGAGATAAGGATATCTAATTTAAAATGCCTTTTCATCACAATGCTAAGTACTAAAATTATCTGCATTATGATTTTTTTAGAGTGACACGTATCCTTTTAGAATGTCATTCAATTATGTATTTATTTATGGCACCACAGATTGAACCCAAGGCCTGTTCACTAAGCTACATTCCAAGCCCTGTGTATTTTTTTATTTGTACATGTTTGTTTGCAACCCATAATGATTGTCTTCATTATAGGGAGTTGGTTCTTGTACATACACATCTTGATACATTATACTCCCCTCTCTCTTTCCCTCCTTTTTCCCTTCTTCCATCTTTAGATTTCCTTCGCATTTGCAAAAGGTGTTTCTCCTTGTTTCCTGTTATCTATCTTTTATTTTGCTCTTCAAATTAGTTATCCTGTGGTTTCTCACATAGGAGAACCATGCAACATTTTTGTTCCATGCAACATTTAAACTTGTGTGTCTGATTTATTTCACTTAAAATTATGATTTCAGAGTGCACACTTTTTCCTACAAATGCCTGAGATTTACCCTGGATGGCAGAGTAGGATACCATACTGATATGACACATTTTCTTTATCCAGTCATCTGTTGATAGATATATAGGCCACTTCCAAGATTTAGCTACTATTTACAATTATTTAGCTATTGTAAACATTTGTATGTGTGTATCACTATAGTTCAATGTCTTTAATTCTTTTGGGAAGATACCTAGAGGGGAATAGCTGGATGGAATGGAATGTCTAGTTTTTTGAGGAATCTCATACTGATTTCCATAGTTATTGTACTAGTTTTCATTCCTAGTGACAGTGTAGAAGGGTTCCTTTCCCCCCACAGCCTTTTCAGCTTTTATTATTTGATTTTTTAATGATAGCTAGTTTCAAACTTGTGATCATTCTGCCCCGCACCCAGGTGTTATGATTGCAGGTGTGCACTACCATATCCAGCTTCAGTGTTTATTTCATATGAATTTTATACCTGTGTGTTGTAGATATTCACTTATAATACCTGACAACTTCCAGCAAATCTGTGTACCCAATTCAATGTTAAAATACTTCAAATAAGAAACTTTACTTTGCTAAAGATTTTTAAGATCCCAACCTAGAAAAATTAGAACTGCTGTGTTCAAAATAGAATTTATGAGTGTTTTAATTTTCTGGGGCTGCTGCAACAAAGTACTATGGGCTGGGTGGCTTACACAACAGAAATTTATTTTCTCATAGCTCTGGAGGGTGAAAACCTAAGATCAAAGTGTTGTCAGGTTTATTTTTTCTTTAGGTCTCTCTGCTTACCTGGAAGATGACTGTCTTCTTGGTACATATTTTCATTGGCTTCTCTTCATGTGGTTTTATCCCTGCTGCCTCTTCCTCTTTTTTTAAGGATTCCAGTTATATTGGACGAGA
>PVJX010051864.1:0-10146 GCA_004027295.1 Dolichotis patagonum | reverse complement strand
GTGATCATAAACCCAATGTAAAGTCTACTTTAAATTCGTGCTAGAATTGGCAAGTGTTATCCCAAATTAGGTGAGAGAGGGAGACAAGAATGAGAGAGAAAAGGAAGAGGGAGAGGAAGAAGAAGGAGGGAGAGAGGGAGGGAGGGAGAGGGCAGGTGGCAGGGAAGAGGAGGAAAAAGAGAAGATGAGGAAATTAAGTTAAAGATGGAGAAAGAGGAAGATAAAATAAAATTGGAAAAAGAGAAGGAGACACAGAAAGAAAAAGAAAAAGACTAAAGTGGTTTAGGGTATTTAAAGGCGGTGAAGCCATTTGAATCTATCTGTTCATTTTGTTTTAATTCAAATTCACTATGGTGAATTTGAATTTTGGCAATCATAAAGGCTTACACAGTACACCATCATATATCCCAGGGTTAAGCCTCAGTACTGTTTGGATACACTGAGCACATAACAGTTTTTGAAATATTTTCAAAGAGGCTTTTTAAATCTATCATCAGTTTGTGATTAATATTATTTTTTAAAGCTAACACACGTGAAAGTATATAAAAGTAAATTAAGAATGAAGGGGAAAAATCAAAGGTGTCATAGAGGAAATGACCATATATTTTGAGAAGGAAATAACTGATTGTATATGAGCTTATGTATATATGTAAGCACCTCTTCATCAAACTAATAAGTTGTGAGGAGACAGTTTTCACCTAGGACAATCTCTTCCACAAGTTTTTTGTTTTTCAAAAGAATTTATTACAAAAGTATTTCAAGGATTAAAAAGCTCAGTTTCTGGCTTCCAGATTTAAAAAAACAACACATTCTGAAAAAAGCAAGTTGCAGGTGGATGAGGAAAAAAACCTTCTGGTGCATGATAGGGTGACTATAGATAACAATAGTCTCCTGTATATATCTAAAAAAACAGCAGGAAGGATTTTGAAAATTTCTATCATAAAGAAGGATAAGCTTTTAAGGAGATAAGTGAGTTTAACCTGATGTAAGTATTACACAAAGTATTATATCACACTCCACTAATATATATATATAAAATATAATTTTTAATATATCAGTTAAATTAAATGTAATTAAAAGTTAGAGTTTAATAGGCATTAGAAAATGCAAAAAGAAACAATGTAAATAAATTGAGAAACAATGTAAGGGTCCAACAGAAAGTATATGATTAAAGAAATAGTGGCATGATTAAAACTGGAAGAGGCAGGTATAAGAAATCCTGTTTTAAACAATATATGATAATAATATACAAATGAAAAATTACTTTTTAAAAGGACTATAGCTATATATACTGATAAACAGCTTCATATATATATATATAATAGTGGCTGTGACAATATATAGAAAACTATATATAATACTGAAACGTTAATAATTACATGTGCGTAGTGGCATGGCCAAAGCTTTTGTTGGCTTTCATGGCTTTATTTTTTGTATTTTTCCCATGTAATTTAAAAATAATATTATTTGAAATGGGAAGACTAGCAATAGGAGTTTGATATATACTTCATATTCTTTAGATTCTAAAATTAAGACAATGTAAGACAAAACATTCAACATCCTTAAACACTAATTTAAGGATTCGAGATGATGCTATTTTTCTCATTACTGGAAAAATATACCTGATGCCTATAAATTAAAGGAGGAAAGATTTAACAGCTCATAGTTTGTAGAAGTTTCGATCCATAATGGCAGGGAAGCACGGTAGAGGGACAAGGCAGGCAGGCAGCTGGCAACAGGGCAAGATCAAGAGGAAAAGGCCACGCCCGCAGTGACCCATGTCTTCCCACCAAGTTTCACTTCTTAACATCATACTCAACTATAAATCCATCAGTGGACTAACCCAGGGTCACACACCCATGATCTTATGAGCACATGAGGCTTTGCGAGGACATCTAGGTATGAACCGTAACAGTAATAGTATGGCAGAACTGAATGACTTCGGACTTTTTCATTAGACAAAACTCAATTTGCAGACTGATTCCTTCAATAATTACAATGACTGTACATGGATTACTTAGGATATTTGGAACTTGGTTATTTTGATTGTTAGACTGTGCATAACAAGTCTATTGTTGCTATGGTTTATACCTAGATGTGCTCCCAAGCCTTGTGCACTTACAGGTGCGGTGTTTGGGAGGTGGTCAGGTCATGGGAGTAGGATACTCATCAATGGATTAATTTACTGATGAATTAAAAGCTAAAAATGATGCTGCACAGTGAAGCCTGGTAGGATGAGGTGGGTCACTGGGGGTGTGGCCTGGAAGGGTATACTGTAACTCCCTCCCTTGTTCCTTGATCTCTCTCTGGTCCCCATGGTAATGCTGTGAGCTCTTTTCCACTAAAAGTTCCCTTTGTCAAGTTGCCCTGCTTTGGAGCCAGCAGAGCATGGACTGATTCTGCTGCAGACCATGAGCCAAAATAAACATCCCCTTTGAGAGTTGACAGTGTCAGATATTATATCTCAGAGACAAGAAAGTAAGATAGTAATGGTAGTTCTGGCTTTACAAATTTTATTGATTTTATTTTTGAGAGAGTCTCTATGCAATCACATTGTTCACATTTCCTAACATATATCTTGAAAACTGTTTTTAATAGTAAAATTATGTGCTCGATTAATTCTTTTTCTATTGACAAAATAGTTTGGCTATATTTTGCTATCTGCCACATATGCAATACAAAACAAATTCTTTTTATATATGCCTTATGACTGCAAAAGTCTGTGCTACCAGAAAATATTTGTTAATTTTTAATGAGGCAGAGAGTATTTTCTTTATTACAATCTTACAAATATACTGGTTTTAGTAACTTATGATGTGTGGAATTCTACCATTTTATTTATATTTTATTTAAAGCCATGTTTCTGGCTGTGGAATCAGAGGCTTTATTTTTATTAAAACTAATTGAAATATTCAGTTAATAGGGAAAATGTAGAAAGCAAAGAGAGAAATAGGGCTCTTCAATACCTGACATTACACCATCTTGACTCTAATATATTGAATTTTATGTAAAATGGGCATGTAAATACAGTTAATACCTCAGTTCATTAACGCTTCTGTTTGGGAACAATTTGGTTATTGGACAGAAACATTCAGCAAAAATTCTGCTTCCATTTGTGAACTCTGCATCAGGTGATGAACACAGCCATGGCCATTTTCTCCAGCATCATGGAGCAAATTAAGTTCGTGAACTGAGGTCTCACCGTATTTCTATCATTGAATATACGCAATAATTTACTAGTAACAGAATTTTTTTCCTATGTTCACAAATCTGTTATAGTGCCTACTTAATCCTTTTTGAAAAACACTTGCAATCATTTGAACTAATTATTTGTATATATAAAAATTATGTCTTTAAAAATTACTGTTGAAAGATTTTGACCAGGCATTATAATTTCAATGATATATTAAGTGATTCCACAAGTATCTATCATTTATCTGAATTTGCTCTGCAGTAGACACTAAATTTAATTTTTATATATTGTTTAACCAAGCTAGAAAAATATGTCCATTGTATCAGTATCTTAATAGTTGGTAATCTTGTCCTATAATCACTCAACATTTAGTGCTTACATTTTGTGATGATTGAGAGCTGAGAATGTATGCCATCACACTCATTTAATTCTCACAAGCAGCTTTAAGTAGATAGATAGATACCAGATGAGATAAGACACGTGGAGCACTACATACATGGAAGACCTTGCAGGTGCTCTTTTACTAAGAGATCAACCAAAGCAGCAGTTCTGGTATAGAGTACACTGCTTAACTTTGCTTAACAAGCCACGGGATGATGTTAACGACATCAGCAATGCTAGGCAAGATCATGTAGTCCAGATTTGGATTTCATTATTTTTTTTGCATTATTTTCAACTTGTTTGTTCTTAGCCACTTCCATGCTTTTATGTGTTCTCACTCACTGGAAAGGACTGATGTGTCATGTGAATGAACTTACTGTTTACAGATGTTTTAAACAGTGGCCAGTATTTTAGAATCTTTTTGTCATTCTCTAGAAGAAATTCGTTGTGCAACTTCAGACTCTTGAGATGGATAACACCATCCAAGGTGTTATTCATCAAGGGAATTAACTATGATTTCATAAATAATAGCAAGTTAGTGAATAGTTGAGGAAGTAGATGCCAGAAATAGAACTATTAGGACAAGAAAGAATAAGGAAAGAAGGAAGAAAGAAAGAAGGAAAGCAGAGGGAGGAAGGAAGAGATACTTTTTTTTTATTTGAGAGAACAAGGTATTCAACTGTAAAGTGCTGGATTTTAATAACACTGGTAACTTAGAATTAGTTTTTGATACTAGAATTTTGTAAGTGTATGGCATCTTAAACTACACTTGCAGACATCAATTGAGCCATGGAAAATAATTCATTCAGTTCTCACTCTCTAACACATTTTTGTCATGTTACTCCTCTCTGAATATAGCTTTGACCAGTAAGCTGAGAGACACTGGTGTAAAAGTAATGATGGTATTGATGCAGTTTTATTTCCTTAGTGAATGCTTCCTTTTCAGTGACCATTTCCTGAATGCAGTTAGACAATTTAAATACAGCAGGATTTAAATTAGGTTCATAAATAGAAATGCACCTTGAATAGTTTGCAAGAAATGACTATATTTTTTGCAAAGAACTATAAATTGTACAGCATGTTTCTTGAGAGAAATAGACCAGTTTTAACAGGAACATAGTTATGCTATGTAGCACTTTTAAATAATTGCAGGTGTTTGATGTTAAGCTTGCAGACCCTAATAATAACACAAATGCAGACCCTAATAATAACACAAATACAATTTTTAACCTTTTATATTACATTGGATCTTATAAGTAAACACAAAGCTTTTAAATAAATTTTAAATAATTATTATCTGGTAATTCAAATAATTTTATGTAATGCTCAATTTTCATGACATAGTTTTATTCCTTATTGTGATACTGAAGAAACTGAAACCTAGGCGATAAAGAAACAGTCCCAAGATCTTTTAATTGTAAATGACAAAGCCAAGGTGCAGGTGTCTTTCCAGCCTGTACTAGTCCTATTATTCTTTGTGTTCTTGAACTAATTAGCTGACCATCTTGGGATGGGTATACAGAAAGGTAGCTGAATGGACTCACTTGTCACTTGAGCTTTGCTTGTTGAACCAGCATGGAAATCTTCACATTTTTAAATTTGCTACTTGGCATTTTATGGGGTGATGGTAGATTGTTGATTATAATTACACAGAGGGGTCAACTATTGCTATTAATTTTGTAAGATTTGATAATGACTCATCTGCTGGATCCTTTAGCAAGGTGTAATTTAGTGAGAAAGACATTAGAAAAATTCTCAGAGAGGGTTATCAATCAGCCTTGGTTTAACATATTTATAAAGAATTAATACTTGCCAGTCCTTTTATTAAATTCTGATAGAGAAAAGAAGAGATAAGAACTAGTTAATATGGCTAATATTGGATAACCTATGGGTATCTGCACAGCTGAAAAATTTAGAAAATGAGTGACATATGGTTATTTTAAAAAGAATTCTTATTTGGTAGTTTAAAATGTATTTTTATTTTTAGTAACAGACCTATTGGACACAAATTATATGTATGTATGCATATGTATGTATGGAACAGTTAATTGCATAGAAACAAACTAGAATTCTCAAGCAATAATAATATAAATACAATGAGATTTAAAAATTTTTATATTAAAACTAGAAATTTTGGTGTCATGCATTTATTTAACTGTAGTTGTGGAAGGCATTTGTTTATACTTCAAGACTCTTTTTTTGGTCTAAGAATGAATTAGGAAGATCATTTATTACTAAAAGAATCACAGATGAGTCCAGATATTTCTTTGGTGTGAGGATCATTAAACACTAGAGACACTTAGGTTTGCTTGTAAAAAAGAATAAGGCACTGATAGGATGGAAAACATAGAAGAAATGAATAGATTCCTAGGTACATATGAGTTGCCAAAGCTGAATTAAGAAGATATAAAAATTTTGAATAGCCCAATATCAGTCAGTGATATTGAAAATATAATTCAAACCTTACCAACAAAGAAAGGCCCAGGTCCTGATGAATTCAGGGCTGAATTCTACAAAAAATTTAGATAAGATTTAATACCCATACTCCTCAAACTCTTTTATGAAATTGAAAGGGAAGAAATTCTCCATAAATCATTCCTGGAGGCAAGTGTTACTATGATACAAAAACCAGTGAAAGACCCAAATGCAAAAACAGAATTATAGGCCAATCTCCCTAATTAGCATAGATGTAAAAATCTTTAATAAGATACTGACAAATAAAATTCAGCAAATCATTAAGAAGATTATATACCATGATCAAGTGGGATTCATCCCAGAAATTCAGGGATGGTTCAACATGGGCAAATCAGTAAATGTAATGCACAATATCAATAAAGCCAAGGACAAGAACCACATTATCATCTCAATAGAAGCAGAAAAAGCTTATGACAAAGTGCAAAACTCATTCATAATAAAAACACCTTAGAAAATCATAATAGATTGTCTTTATCTCAACCTGATAAAAGCCAGCTGTGACAAATCAACAGCCAACATCATACAATATGGAAAAAAAACTGAAAGGTTTCACCCTAAAATCAGGAATAAGACAAGGATGTCCACTATTACCACCTATCCAATATAGTTCTGGAAACATTAACCAGAGCAAATAGATGAGAAAGAGAGAGAGAGAGACAGAGAGAGACACAGAGAAGGAATAAGGACAGGGAAGGAAGAAGTTAAATAATTATTGTCATAGGTGAGATGATACTCTACATAGAAGACCCTAAAAACTGAACCAAGAGACTTCTAGATTTAATAGCCAAATTCAGCTGTGTAGCTGGATACAAAGTCGACACTCAAAAATCAATAGCATTCCTGTACACAAATAACAAACTCACTGAAAGAGAAGACAGCCTTCACAATAGCATCCAAAAAATGAAACACTTAGGAATCAATCTAACAAAAGAAGTAAAGTATCTATATATTGAAAATCACAGTAATCTAAAAAAGGAGATGGAAGAGAATATCAAAAAATGGAAAGACAGCCCTTGCTTATGGACAGAAAGAACCAACATAGTGAAAATGACCATAGTTCCAAAATTGTTATACAGACTTAGTGCCATCCTGATCAAAATACCATTAGCATACCTCACAGAACTAAACAAAACATTCCTAAAATTCATTTGGGAACAGAAGAAACCTATACTAGAAATAACAATCCTGGGCAACAAAGGCAAGGCAGGAGACAACACAAACCCTGATTTGAAAACATACTATGAAGCTACTATGATAAATTCAGCATGGTAATGTTAACAGTCCCACTCCCACCAAGAAAACTAAACAAAACAAAATAACAGACCTGAGGATTAGAGGAACAGGTTTAAAGATGTAGACACAACTATGAATATTCTCAGCCACCTTATAGTTTTGAAGGACCAAAAATGTTCACTAGAAGAAAGATAATCTCTTTAATAAATGGTGCTGGAAAAACTGGCTCTCTACATGCTGAAGACTAAAACAAGATCCATGTCTATCACTATGCACTAAACTAGAATAAAAATGGATCAAATATCTTAATATTGAAACAAATAGTAAATGTACTAGAAGAGAAAGTAGGTAGAAATCTTGAAGACATAGATGTAGTATAATGTTTATATACATAACCTGGACTGGTATCTCATTTTATTAAAAAGCTTTTGCTTTTAATAAATCACCAACAGAGTGAAAAGAATCCACAGAGTGGGAAAAGTTTTAGCCACTTGTCACTCAGATAAAAGATTTCAGTCTAGAACATATAAAGAATTGAAAAAATCAGGCTCCCCAAGTTCAAAGACACAATCCAACAATGGGCATTTGAGATGAATATACACTTCTCAGATGAAAAAAAATACAAATAATAAATATATGAAAAAATTTTCAACATCACTAGCCATTCAAAAGATGCAAATTAAAACAACACTGAGATTCCATCTCACCCCAGAAAGAATGACTATCATGAAGAACTCAATGAATGACAAATGCTGGAGGGGCTGTGCAGCAAAAAGAACCATCTCCACTGTTAGGGTGACTGCAGACTGGTGCAGCCACAGTGGAAATCAGTGTGAAGATTCCTCAAAAACCTAGGATTAGAGGTCCCATTCCATCCAGCTATTTCCTTTCTGGATATCTTCCCAAAAGAATGAAAAAACATCATACTACAGCTAAATATTAGAAACACTCAAATGCCCATCAACTGAGGAATGGATAAAAAATACATGGTATTTTTATACAATTGAGTACAACTGAGCCATAAAGGATAAACGTGAGACTTTTTTTTTTTTGGTACCGGGGATTGAACTCACAACCTTGCACTTGCCAGGCAGGTGCTTATGACACTGAGCTAAATCCCTGGCCCTAAACCTGGGACTTTTACAGGCTAATGGGTTCAACTTAAGACCCTACTCATGAGTGAAATAAATCAGACTCTCATATAAACATCACATTTTCCCTGGTGTGAGAAACTGGAAGATTAAAGTATAAAATGTGCAATTGATATTGTGAAATGAGAAGAAATTGTTAAAATGAAAAAAGGAACTAAGATGGGTGATAGGGGAGAGGGCAGTAGGGAAAAAGGAAAAACTGGAAGTCAGTTATAATATGAGAATGTCTTAGTTCATTAAAAAGGAAGGTTTGTGTTAATATCGATTGGTGAAAATTTTATGTTTGTATTTTGTACCCTGAGAAACTTCTTTACAGATAACAGCATGTAATTTATTAACTATTTTTATTCTCCTACTATTTTGTTATGAAGTTTTGTTTTACTCTTTTCCATAAAACGAAATTAAAAAAGTAAGGGAAAGACATGCCGATAATACACATTACCCTGGATTCCAATAGTTTCTAAGGAGAGGAGTGTGTTTTAAAGAATAAAACGGAAAAGTGAAATATGTGTTAGTGAAATTTAGCATATATTTTGAAGGATGATAGTGCATAACTGGAGTTTTCCTAGGATGGAGAGCCAAATATGAGGTTTGCTTTCTGATCTCTTTGAGATCAAAAGTTTTCTCAAACAAGATTGTATATGATATATTTTTTCTTATTTTTATTTTTTTCTAATTTAGTGCATAATGGAAAAAATGTTCATGTATGTCATCCATCAAAGAAAAACTTTTCATGAATTAAGCAAAATTTTAAAGTGATAGATTTCTGGCTTTAATTATGATGACTAGAGTAACATGCAATAAATACACAGAGTGTACCAAGAGTCTTTCTGAAGGTGAGTAGAGAAGCAAGTAAACTGTAAAAACTCATCTTTTTGAGGGTACAAGAGTGTCTTTTATTATATAACCAGACTTTGAAGAACCAGGATTAAGAGAGAATGGAGGTTTTGAGCATGAACTCAATGTTCTGTGTGCTTTTTACACCTGAAATCATTTGTTGAGTGTAGGGATTGAGGATGGAGACCAAGAAGTTATGAGTCATAAAGAAAGAGGATGTCCGCAGGCAGCAGAGAAGCCAGAGATGTTTTTGGCAACTTCATGGAAGCTGACTGAAATGAGGAAATGAAACCTGAAATCTGAGGGTGCAGAAACAACCAGAATTAGAAACACTAAAATCTGTGGAAGAAAGAAGCATAGAAAAGGAAAGTTGATATTTGGTTTTCCCATTGAGTTATTTGCTGAATTCTTATTTTATTTTCATTTCCTGTACTGAGGATCGAACCCAGAACCTTTGTAGTGAGCTGTGTCCCCAGCCTTTTATTGTTATTATTATTATTAATTATTAAGTTTGAGACAGAGTCCCGTGTGCTGGGATTGCAGCAGTGTGCCATTACAGTCAACTCATTTGCTGAATTCTTAACGTGTATAGTAGGAACATAAAAAGCCAATATCAAAGCAGCTGAAAATAGAATAAAGTTGTTATAATAAGATATTCAGGAAACTAAAATAGAAATTTAAGAACTCCATTAGAAAAGCCCTAGGCAACACCCAGATTCTTTTATGGAATTTCTAACTTGGTGTTAGAAATATTTCAAAACACCATAGTCTGTTTTTAAAGAGACATGCAATATGTTTTATGTATTCTGTATTTGCTCTGTGCCAGAGAATAGGATGAATCAACTCTGGTAAAAAAATATATACAGCATCCATTTT
>PVJX010051863.1:0-10151 GCA_004027295.1 Dolichotis patagonum | reverse complement strand
TAAGTTCTATGCATGCATAAGTCCTCTACATGTACATCTATCCTTTCTGTATTAGAGGGAAAACAAAACAAAGCAAGACAAAACAAAACAAATTCCTAGAAAAACATGAATTGAAAAAATCATATAAAACTGCAATACAAGGTGATCTACAGTGGTTACTATGATATCTCAGCAGTATATAACAATATTAATAAAAAAAATTGGAGACATTGTAAGACTTCAAAAGCAGGTGATAATCAAACCAGAGTGGGTATCCTAGTGAATCTTGTCATCTTTAGTGTAGTTGCCTATACTCTCAGACTTGATAATATAAATCATAACAGATTTGAATAAAATCAGTCAATACAAAACAGCAGTCGAACAAACCAAATTCAAATAAGATCAGTCATAATAAGACAGTGTAAGTTATACAGAGCTTCAAATTAAGTTGATAGGAAATTAAAGATGATTACCATAATATATCCTACTATTTTGGGGATAGCTGTCTGTGCCCTCAAATCTAGCGAAAGTAGACAAACTGGAACAGAATATAATCCATCTAAACAGAGTGGTGAGAATAATGTTGATTTTAAGTCCTATTACACTATTAACAATATCCTCTGCCTTCCTTTTTTAGACAATTCCTCCCCTTTCACTCTCACAGGGTGCACTGTGCATTTTGGGTCCCACTAACTTCCTCAGTTTTTAGATTAGGGGGAGCAACCTGCTATTTACCCTAACTGGTTCTGAACCTTCTGACTCCTGGGCTTGATCTCCAGTTTACCTATAAAAGCCTCAAGATTTTCCTTTGTTATAGCTGAGTAGTTCTCTACTACACAAAAATATCATGCCCTTTCAGCCTATCTGCAGGTGTTGGTCGAGTTGCCACTATTTCTCTCTGGTTCCCTGTCACATAGAGCATTGTTTTCTCATATTTGACTTTCTGTCCATAAACCCTCTTTCAGGTTAATTATGTTTCCAATACAGAGCATCTCCATGGACCCTATCTCCTGATCTAATTTGCCTGTGTTTCTTTTTGTTAATATATCAAAGCCATCTATGTTAGAGATTACAGCCAACCTTCTCTGCCTCTTTTCTGCTATGCTATTTTTCTGCTATTGGTTTCCTTTTTCATTCCACTTTCCTTTTTCATTCCACTGTCTGCCCCATTCATTGAGGCCTCTCTAACACTTCCTGAAATCCTGGGGTTTTTTTCTCTCTCTCTCTCGAATGTCCTTCAGTATTTTTTGTAGGGTTGGATTGGTGGTAACAAATTCCCCCAGTTCCTCTTTGTCATGGAAGCATCTGGTTTCTTCATTAATTTCTAGAGACAGTTTTGCAGGTTACATCAATATGGGCTGGAGGTTATTTTCTTTCAGGGCTTGGATTACTTTGCTCCAAGCTCTTCTTGATTTGATGGTCTGTGTCGAGAAATCTGCCGTGATTTTGATGGGTTTTCCTTTATAGGTGATCTGTTTCTTTTGTCTGATAGCTTTTAATATTCTGTTGTTATACTGAATTTCTGGGATCTTGATTATTAAGTGTCTGGGTGTAGCTCTGTTTTGGTTGTAGGTGGCTGGAGTTCTGTATGTTCATATACCTGAATATCATTTTCTTTTGTTATGCTTGGGAAGTTTTCCTCAATTTTTTCTGTGAATAGCCTTTGTAATTCCTTGTCTTGACTCCTGCTTCTTCATTCACATTTTTTATTCTTAGGTTATAGATCCTCTTGTTTTCTTCTAGCCTTTATATTATTACTGCCTGTTTCTTTGTTATTTTTAAGGTATCTTTCATTTCATGATCACACATTGCAAATCTGTCTTCAAGTTTTGGTAGTCTATCCTTAGTTTCTTTCAAGAGTTTTGACAGCTTTTAATGGAGTTTTAATTTTCCTGGCAATCTCTTTCAATCTGCCTCATGTATTCTAGGTTTTCTTTATATTTTTCATCAAATGTTTCTCTCCTTCTTTTGTGTTCCTCCTTTCTTCCATCTGTGTCTTGTTCAGAGGCTCTTAGCATTTCTTTTATTAATCTACTTATATCTTGCTTAACTTGAATTAATATTTCAGTTTTGAGCTCGTCTATGAGGTCTTGAAGATATCTCTTTACGTCCGCTGATGCTGTGTTTGATTTTGCATGTTTGCTGCCCTCAACCTCTTTTGAATTTAACTCTCCTGGATCAATATTCTCAGGGTTGGAGGCTGGGGGCTTTTTCTTATTTCTTTCTCTTGTCATGTTTTCGGTTCCTTCCATACAAGTGTACAGTGGAGTTCCCAGCCCCTTTCTTTGTTGGTTATAGCTCCTCTGAAGCATGCTGGCTAGGGGTTTCTGTCCTCTCCAGTCCACTGTCAATCACTGAGGTGAAATCAGGGGCAGCATATGCTGGCTACTCCCACAGCCAACCTTCGTGGGTCTTCACTGCATCAGTGTGTGCTGCCCATAGGGAATCGGTTTGGGATGACTTATTGGGTCTCAGTCAAGGGTGTGACCCAGCCCAAGCAGATGCCACCAATCTGCTCTGGGAGGAGAGCAACTAACAGAAGTCCCTGCCATTCCCAGTTCAGCCCATCCTGCCTGACTCCAACATGTTGTTCAGTTGGCTGCCCATTTCCCATGGGAGGGTCTTATTCCCAGCACTCACCATGGGTTAACGCTGGTCCCTCTCTGGCTCTGTTGGGCTCCCTGACCTCCAAATTCAGCATGGCTGCAGCACAATTTCACAGTGTGTCTGGGCGAGTCATGGGCAGGGCGGCTCAGGTCCACTCTGGGGGCAGCTCAGGTCAGTTGCATCGGCATGGGTTCATGTGCTCAGGCCAGTCTCAGGCACAAATTCAGGCAGTTCGACAAGAATGCCTGCTCACGGACCTTAACTTCTCTAATGGTAGCCCTGGGACTTCATATTCGAGCAGCTTGTTTGCCTTCAGTTTCTTCCTGGGTTGAAAGAATCCATCTGGATCTTTCCAGGATGTTCTATTCTGGCATCTGAGCTGTCTTTCTCAGAGAGGCTCTGTATCCTGCTACCTACAGGTCTGCCATCTTTAGCTCCTCCTGCCTTCCTTCTTTTTAACCCTCAGGACAAATTAGAAGGTGCAAACATCAGAAAAATGAAGTCACTTTATGTCACTCTTTAGAGAAGAGAAGAGGCATCAGAGCAGAAACATCTGCACTGCTCTTTTGAAACTGTGGTAGGTGACAGAAACATGTCTCTCAGTATTGTTCATTATTCATATGGGTATCTTCTAAATACTACCTCTAGAGTATTTATTATATCTTCCTAACATTACAGTAGTCTCTTTCATTAACATTATATGTTTCTAAGACAACCATGGGCTTGTTAATGGACAAAATTCAGCAGTTTATGGCATATGTCAAAGGTTGAGTCTTCACATTATATATTTCTAAGACAACCATGGGCTTGTTAATGGACAAAATTCAGCAGTTTATGGCATATGTCAAAGGTTGAGTCTTCAGAGTAAATTATTTTCAAAACAATTTTGTCACACAAGCAGGAAAAATATTTATTTTTATTATAAGTGTAATACAAACATTTGGAAAGTTAAGTTTAAAATAAATTTTGATGTCCTCATTTTCTCTGTTACCATATTTGTATATTTTACTTTTAATATATTTTTGAAATCTGAAAAACCAGCATACATTTCTTTTTGGTATGTTTGCAATTAAATGTTATAACATAGTTTACTTTTGCATGCTGCTACTTTGTCTACATGACCATTGTTTTTAATCCTTTTCATGGAAGTGAATATAGTATAATTTATGTGCTCACAAGATGTAGTGTGCAAATATACCTCCAATTAAAAATCCTTATGCCCAGAGAATTTCCATGTATTTATTTATATCATTTCCTTAGCATTAATTTTGAAGTGTAATATGAGTATGTCAAAGAACATGAACATTTTTATTATTGATATATATTATAAAATTGCTGCTTAGAAGATATGTATCTGTTTACAGAAAGAAACAGTGCAGTACTTTTGTTAGTATGACTAAATGTGGGTCATCTTTGTTTAGATTTATATAAAATGTCTCATTGTTCAAAATTGCATCTTTCATTACTCAGAAGAGAAATTCTTTTGGATTTTTGAGTTGTTTTTTTCTCTTGTGAATTTTCTATTTCTATTCATTTTAACCATTTTTTATTCAGAAAAATGTACTGTGTCAAGCAATGTGCTGGAAGGATGAGTGAAAAATGAGAAGTCTTTGCTTGTAACAATTGTTCACCCAATTGGAAGAGAAGGAAAATCAGCAAATAAGCAAATAAGTGATTTATGTCATAAGGCCCATGAGGGAAATTCATGATTGGTGAGTGGTTTATTTTGGGTGGCTGGGAAACCTTTTCTGTAAAGAAGTGTTAGCTGAGATGTGAAAAATATGAAAGAACTAGTTATGATAACTCACTGGTCAGATATCTGGAGGATGAGAATCATAGATGAAGAATGAAAAAGTACGATAGAATGAAAGCACAGCTCCTTTTGTTCAGTTCTCCTCCAGTGGACTCAGCCACACAGGAGCAGTCAGCTTGGAGGAAGGAGTGCACACTGAATTTCCAGCTCAGCTTCGCCCTCAGCAAGCCACTCTGTGCAAACCATACCTACTCCACCTCATGTTTACCCTGGCTACTACTTCCTTAGCTTCTGCCTCTGCCTCTTTTTGCTTTTTGTGGCTTCTGATGCCTAGTAGTCTTGTTTATAGCTTCAGATCTAATGTATTCTAAGGCCACTGAAGGTTTTTCTGGGTCAATTCTTTCAATTTTGTATTTGGTTTGATTTTTCTGATTAATCCTCAAATTATTCCATGGAAATGAGATTCTGATTGATCAAGCTGATTTTATTTGGAAAGAGCCTTTCACTTCAAGTGATCCTGTAAGTCTAGAGTTTTGGCTGTTTTTGGATCAGGATCTCATAAAACATCTTTTTAGACAGGAAATAAGATGACCTGAAATCCAAGATAGTTACCTAGACTTGTTTTCTTGTCAGGCTTTGGAAGCTTGGAACCATTAGTGACTTATCTAGATCCAGGTTGAACTAATAGATGTTATTTGTATTTATATTTTGTCTTTTTATACAGTGAGAAGCAGAAACAAAAACAGAAACAGCATAGGCAATGATGCAATCAAATACAAAATAAATAAAATAGTAAAAAATCAGAGAAATAGAAAAAAATCACAAATCATTTGACCACCATGATTAACATGCTTAAATGTGCTTCATATTTGTTCCCAAGATTTTTGATAGTCAAAGAACAAAGAGAACTGAGGTAAATTTTATATTTAGTATTAGGGGAAAGAAAATTATTGTATTTGTCAATTTACTGGGTGCCAGAGGCATTAGGACTATGTTGAAAGTTCTAGAAAGAGCAGAAATCAAAATGGATGTAGGTCATCTGTCTTCATTAATAATGCTTCTTAATTCCGTAGAGTATGTTTGATACCTGCTTCACTGCATTACAGCTCAGAACAGAATTTCCAGGTAAGCAAATCCTCATGGATTATAGAATTTCCCTTTTGGACATAAGTAAGTGTTCACAGAAGCAATTCTTAGCAAGCCAAGTACTGTTACATGGAGTGACAACACTAACTTGAATGTGTCCCCTCTGCTCAGATCTTTGTTTCAAAGTCTAAAATAGTTGCAACTTATCTTGACTTCCATGCTAAACTAGTTTTCCTTTTTGTTTATATTACCTTTCCATCAATCCAGGCCATGGTGATAGGAAGAACACTGACCTGAGTGTAAATAAGGCTAGATTCAGGGTCATATCTTGCAACTGATTTACTTTATGTGATTTCAGTTTCTCTCTTTAAGATTGTTAAGGGGTCTGGAAACATCATTATTTCTTAATGCTTGACTCAGAATCATTATTGAAGTGATTACATCCCAGAATCACTCAGAATTAACCCCAATATTCTGCATTTTAACAGATATTTAGGTACTTACTTCTTTTACATTATTTATTTTTAATTATAATTTTAGCCAAACATAATTATGAGGTACAGTGCTATCTTTACATGTTTTTGATGCTTGTCCAAGTTTGAAAAATTACTCTATTTTATGATCCTCTAGATCATTTTCAGCTCAGTATTTATTTCAGTGACATTTCTGAGAAAATAATTATATCTTCCCTTGTGGTATAATTTTTCAGCCATACAGTATGAAAAATGAATATAGAAACAAAAGAAAGACAAGAACTTTATTCCTGTTTAGACACATAGCCAACTCATTATTTAGAGAATTATTGTGCTCAAACCTCCAGGTAATTTCTACATTGTTCTATTCAATAGCTGACATAAGTAAAATCCTCTTTGTTGAAATATTGACCCAATGTGTAGCTGGAGGCTTCTTTTTAGAGAGCTATGAAATGGCAAAAAGAAGTTTCTTTCAAAAATTTAAAAATGAGCTTCAAGTATGTCTAAATACCTGTGAGATTGTCATTTTGATTATTTACAGATAGTTGACTGCCATGACTATTACATCTCTAAAATAATTCTCTCTTCTGCAGCCTGGTGCTCATCATGCTGCAGACTGTGTATAAACTGATGGAAAGGTCTCTCATTTGCCTCTGGGAAGGACAAATTTGAGCTAGGCCTTTTCTGGGTTAGGTTGCAATTTTTTACTGAAGTGCAGCATACATACATGGTATTTACAATGTGCAACATTTTCTCTTTATTTGAGATACAAAAGCCCATTTAATTTTTGTGGCAATTTAGTGAGTCCAATCCACATGAGAGAATAGGAGACTCCGGCTCAGTGATGTTGTAACATGTGCGTTGGACCCCAGAGCTAGCAAGTAGAGGTTTTGGAACGAGAAAGTGATTTTGATTTGCTGGCATTGAGAGAGCATACATGAGGAAAAGACTTCCATATTAGAGAGAGGTGTAAGGAAGCAAAGTGTAATATTACTAAATGATCAGGTCACTTATAGTGATGACTTTGTCCTCTCTTTTTCCTTTACTTTACCTCTAAGAAGAGATAAAATTGGTGATCCTCTAAAACTGAGAGTTAAGGTGAGGCTAAAATTTAATTAATGCAGAAACATAAGAGTTAGTATTTTCACCGTGGGATGCTGAAGTGGGGAAATCACAAGTTCAAGCACAGACTAGACAGCTTAGTGAATTAGCAATATCTTTTCTCAGATTAAAAAAAATAAAAAAGTTTGGGATACAGTTTAGTGCAAAGGCCCAGGATTTAATCTCCAGTACTAACATTACTACTGCTATCACCACCAAAAAAAAAGTTAATATTTTTTGGGATCAGTTATTTTTATGACACAAGCAACAAGTAATGGGCAATGTTCTGATCCGAGTGTCAAAAAGTGGAGAAGGGTTTACTTCTAAGATAGATTTGCTCTGTGGACATCTATCATGAAGTCTCCTTGGTCCTTGGTCTCATCACATCTAAAGTAAAGGATTGAATTAAAAATCAGTGCTTTTCACAGACTATTCTATTCTTAAGCAAAAGGTAAATAGTCAAATTAAGAACAGGCACACTCTATGCCAGTTTTAGCAATTTACTTGGCATATTAAATGCTTAAGAAGTCCTGCATCGGTTTCCAAAGATGGCGGACCAGTAGGTAGCAGGAGAGAGATCCTCTCTGAGAGAGACAGCTTAAATGCCAGAATTTAACACCCTGGAGAGACCGAAACAGAGAGAGATGAACTCTCTCAACCCAGGAAGAAACTAAAGTTAAAAAAACTGCTCAAATGTGAGGTCCCAGGGGTACCATTAGTGAAGCTAAGATCAACAAGCACAGCGCCCTCCTTGAGCCACCTGAATTCCTGCCCGAGAGTGACCTGACTGACTGAACTGTGCCAATGCAACTGGCTTGAGCAGCCAGAGCATACATCCCTGTGTGCAGCTCACCGGGACCCGGCCATTCACACGACCCACCCAGAGGCACCGTGAATTTGTGCCACAGCTGTGCTGAAGTCAGAGGTCTGATGAAGTCAGCATCAACACGCAGTGAGTGATGGGAATAAGACCCTCCCACGGGAAAAGGGAAACCGACTGGAAGACATGTTGGATTTGGGCATGACAGCCTTAACTCTATAAGGAAGTGGCTTCAGTTGGTTGCTCCCCTAACCAAGCAGATTGGGGGAATCTGCTTGGATTGGGCCATACCCCTGGCTGGGACCCAGTGGGTTGCTACAAACTAATTCCCTGAGCACAGCCACACACTGATGCAGTGAAGGCCTGCAAAGGTTGACTGACCCAGAGGAGAGGAGCCAGAGCACACTGCACTTGCTTGAACTTCACTCTCTGATAGCGGCTGGCAGAGGGCAGAAGCCCCTAGCCTGTGCCCTCTAGAGGAGCCTTAACCTACAAGAAAAGGGGCTGGGAATTACACTGTACACTTGTATGGAAGGAACCAAAAACATGACGAGAGGAAGAAATAAGAAAAAACCCCTAGCCCTCAACCCTGAGAACATTGATTCAGGAGAGGTAAATATAAATGAGATTGAGGGCAGCAAACATGCAACATCAAACACAGTGGTAGCAGACATAAAGAGATACCTTCAGGACCTCGTAAGTGGGATCAAAACTGAAATATTAATTCAAATTAAACAAGAGATAAGTAGATTAATAAAAGAAAGGCTGGGCACCTCTCAAGAACACACAGACAGAAGAATGGAGGAACACAAAAGGAGAGACACATTTAATGAAGAAAATAAGAAAAATCTAGAATTCATGAAGCAAATTCAAAGAGATTATCAGGAAACTAAAGACTCCATAGAAAGCTGGCAAAACTGCTTGAAAGAAACCAAAGATGGACTATCAAAAATTGAACACAGGCTTGCAATTTGTGATCATGAAAGGGAAGTTCTCTTAAAAATATCAAGGGAGCAGGCAGTAACTTTACAAAGACTAGAAGATGACAAGAGGATCCATAACTTAAGAATAAAGCATGTGAATGAAGAAGCAGGTGTCAAAACAGAGGAATTGCAAAGGCTATTCACAGAAATTATTAAGGAAAATTTCCCAAGCATAGAAAAAGGAAATGATATGCAGGTGTATGAAGCATACAGAACTCCATCCACCTACAACCCAAACAAAGCTACACCCAGACACATAATAATCAAGGTCCCAGAAATTCAATATAAGAACAGAATATTAAAAGCCATCAGAGAAAAGAAACAGATTATCTATAAAGGAAAACCCATCAAAATCATGGCAGGCTTCTCGACACAGACCATCAAATCAAGAAGAGCTTGGAGTGAAGTAATTGAAGCCCTGAAGGAGAACAACCTCCAGCCCAGATTGATGTATCCTGCATAACTCTCTCTAGAAATTAATGGAGAAACAAGATGCTTCCATGACAAAGAGGAACTAGGAGAATTTGTGACGATCAATCCAACACTACAAAAAATACTGAAGGACATTTTAGAGAGAGATAGAACAAGAATATGAGCATTTCAGGAACAATGGCAAAGAGCCTAAGTGAACAGGGCAGACAGTGGAGTGGAACAGAAAAATAGACAACCAATGGCAGAAAAACAGAATAGCAGAAATAAGGCAGAGAAGATTGGCTGTAATCTCTAGTATAGATGGTCTTGAAATATTAACAGACAGAAACACAGGCAGAGTAGATCAGGAGATAGGGTCCACTGAGATGCTCTATATAGGGAGGCCGTGGAACCCAAAACAAGCAGTGCACCCTATAGGAGTGAAAGGGGAGGAATTGTCTAAAAAAGGGAGGCAGAGGATATTGTTAATTGGGTAACAAGATTTAAAATTTACATTATTCTCAACACCCTGCTTGGATGCATTATGTACTGTTCCAGTTTGTCTACTTGCACTAGACTTGAGGACATGGTCAGCTATCCCAAAAATAAGAGGACATATTATGGTAATCATCCCTAATTTCCTATCAACTTAATCTGAAGCCCTTTATAACTTATACTGTCTTATTATGACTGATCTTACTTGAATCTCTTTTGTTAGATTGCTACTCTGTATTGACTAATTTTATTTAAATCTGTTATGATTGATAGCATCAAGTCTAAGAGTATAGGCAACTACACTGAAGATGACAAGATTCATTAAGATACCCACTCTGGTTTGATTATTACTTGCTTTTGAAGTCTTATAATGTCTCCAATGCTTTGTTTTTATTAATGTTGTTATATACTGCTGAGACATCATGGTAACCATTGTAGATCAC
>PVJX010051862.1:0-10153 GCA_004027295.1 Dolichotis patagonum | reverse complement strand
CCCACTAAGAAATCACTAGTTGATAAATTACATACTGTCATCTTGGAAATAGTTGTTCAAGATCTTCAAAGCATACAAAGTAGACATTCAAACAGTGAGACTATTAACAGTTCTGCTCAACAATCTAACAAAAACAGTAGTATGGTCATCTATCTTCCACACTTCAACATACATGCAGTTTAGAGCACTTTCTTTTGCTCTCTCTTTTACAGTAGCAATTATGCATTTTGGGTTTTATTACTTCCACAGATCTTATTACTTTTTATTTTAAAGAGAATAAAGCAAAAGAGGGCAGAACAGAGCAGATCAGAACAGAACAACATAAGCAACACAACACTTTACAACAAGACAACCGGACATTAACAGTAGCTGTCAAAATATCTCTTTCTCTGCTCTAGTTGAGCATAGTTTCAGATACAATAATATCAAACATAACACAATAGTATAAAACCGTTCAAGAGAATGAAAGAATTACAGGACATTCTATACCGAATAACTATGATCAATGGCTACCATAATATCTCATTTTGAATAAAAAGATTTGTTTATACTATCACATATATTAAAATCCCAATAAGACACAACATGATAGAACTGATGGTAATAGCAGAGTAGAAGCATGGTAGGACTTCTAAGGAAGATGATATTAAATCAGCAATGGCTGCCATAATGTTTTTTTTTCTTCAAAACCACTGTTCATACCATCACACATAATATAGTCAAACAAAACAGATTAAAACCATTCCAACTGATGAATGAAAACATTGAAAGGCTTCAAAGCAATGAAATGGGAAATCATGATTACTATAAAATCTTATATACTCTTTCCAACTCTCATACCAGGGAAACTATGGTATTTACACTTGTGAGTTTGTTTTATTTTGCTTATGAGTATGGTCTCAAGTCATGTCCATTTATTTATAAATATCTCAATGTGATCATTCTTTATAGCTGAGTAGTACTCCATTGTATAAAAATACCACAACTTTTTAATCAATTCCTCAGTTGATGGGCACTTCGGTTGTTTCCAAGATCTGGCTATTACAAGTTGTGCTGCTATAAACATAGGTGCACATATATCACTGTGGTATGATGTTTTCAGTTCTGGGAATATGCATGGTGCTTTCTTAAAGTTATGTTTGAGTCCAGGCCCCTGGGTTGTGACTGGGGTTTGGGGACCCGGAGCCCCTTCCTCTTCCTCCCCACACTCCCTGGGCCACACAGACCTGAGTGGCAGGGCAGGTGGGGCTGGAGCTTGTAGGGTGGCAGGCAGTGCCCCTGTGGTTGTTGAGTGCCTCGCTGCAAAGTGAAGTTCTGCTGGCTCTCAGCCCTGAGCCCCTGCTGTATCAGTCGGTGTCCAGGAGCAGAGCTGTAGGGGAGGGGTGCCTTGGGCTTGTCACTTGATGTCCCTCACTTAGCTGAGTTTCTGAGGAGAGACTGTGGCATGTATTGTCCCTCAGGGTGGACAAGGACGAGGAGGACCTGGAGGAGCAGCATGTCACAAAGGTGAGGCGCCTGGCCCAGGGCTTTCTATGTGGGGCTGCCTCCATCATGCACCACTTTTCTCTCTTGCTGTCCTTACTCTGAAATCCTGGAGGAGATTTGCCTCACACTAGGGGTCATGCTTGGAGTGGCTCCTCTGTCCACACTGTTCCCAAGAGGTGAGGGCAACGACATAGTCGTCCTGAGACCCCAAGCCCTGTGCCCCAGCTGGATCAGAGGTGCAGCCCATCTGGCATCGCCTGGGTGGCCTCCCTTGGTGCCATCTCATGTGGGTGATGCTGTCCTTAGGGACATGCATCTGCAGCCACCGTCCCTGTTCCTGCAGGCTCCAGGCCTCGATATTCCAAGAGTGCTTGGGGCTGTTCTGTCCCCTCTGTGACCTCCCCTTCAAGTGCTCAGGGCAGATTTACTACTGTAGCTGGATGCACTCCAAGCTGGCCCAGTTTGTGCAGGAAGTTCAGAAGAGCCCCTTTGGCAAGGACACCAGGCTGGTGACCCTGGGCTCCCGGCAGGTGAGCAGCATCAGGCATCCCAGCCCAGGTGCCCTCTTGCCACTCCTTGCACTCATATCTCCCAGTGCAGCATCCCGGCATAGAGAGACAGTGAGGCCGAGGCTGCTGAGCACAGCCTCGGCCCTGACTGCTGCTCCTGGGAAGGAGGAGGAGAGGCAGCTCTATGTTCTTCACCACCTGTCTCTTTACTGCGTCCTCTCAGCTTTAGAACCTCTGTATGAAGGAAGATGTGAGAACCCTGGGTGCTGTGCAGCTGATCAACAACCACTGCGTGGAGATGCAGAGAAGCCCACATGGTAAGAGCCAGGTCTAGTGTGGCTGTGGCCTTGCTGGGGCAAGGGCAGAGGGAAGGCCTGGGAGGGGCCTGGGCTCAGACAGTGTCAAGGGAGACCAAGACCAGACCATGGGGCCTTGAAAGCAACTAATGGCAAAGCTGGTCCAGCCCTCACCCAAGAAGGGAAGGAGACAGGTGCCTGGCTGGGAAGTGGATTTACAGTGGTTTACAGAGAACAGAAAGTAGCCTCAGATAACGCATCTGATGTGAGTGGATGACACCACCGAGGTGAAACTTGGACGTGTCCCTTAGATCCCACAGGGGAAAGTGGGGCTTCCTCTGTGACCCTAAGCCATGTCAGTCACTGAGCCATGCATAATCCTTCCAATCTTTGCTCCTGGGTTTGTGTCCCCCACAGAGAATAGGAACAGAGCCAAGGCAGACAAGCCAAAGAAACATCAGCAAGAGGGCTGGGCCGCCTGCCCCTTCTATAGCCAGGAGCAGACACAGCTGCTCTGGGATGAGATCCTGGTGATGGTGAGTGACATGGAGCAGCTGGTGGCCCTCAGGAGGGAGGCCTGGGCCTGCCCCTATTACAGGAGCTGGCTTGCCATCCCTGCGACCCAGGTAAGCATGTGCTCCTGCAGGGGCTCTGCAGAAAGGTGGGGCCTTTCTGCAGAGCTGTGGCCAGGCAGGAAGCCCAGGCACCAGGGTCCTGCTCCTCTCCATAGTGAGAGGGAAGATGAGTGAAGGGATCAACTTCAACAACCTGGGACGATAGGTGTGCCCCTCTTCACTGTTGGGACCCTGTCTCAGTCTCACGCCTCACGGTCTTCACACAGGGAGGGTGCTCAGGGGGCTGAGGGGGCAGCAGGGAGGGGTGGGCTGACTGTGGAGCAGGAAGCCAGACTGAGGCCTTGGAGAGCCCATTCAGTGGCGCAGGCTGGATCCAGTCTGGCAAGGGGCAGGGAGCCACAGGCTTTACCTCACATGTCCCCCAGGTGCGTGGTAATGGTGGGCATGCCCTACACCAACATCTGGTCTCCTGAGCTACAGGACAAGATTGCCGATTTGGATCAATACCTCCTAAGTCCTACCAGGTTTCAGACGGTCGGGGGTGCTGGAGATGAAGAGCGGGGTGACCCCTCAGGCTGGGATGCGAGGCTCTGTGCCATGACCCCTGTGTGGACACTGCCTGTCTGCGTCAGTTGTGCAGGGATGAGCCCTTGCCCTCTCGGCATGTCCACCAGGTCACCTGTCACACCTTATACTGCCCAGGGCCTTGGAAGCCCAGGTCTTCCCCCAGGGACAGGAGGGTCACCAGGCAGGAGGTGACAGACACTACTGTCTCCTTTACCACTGCAGCCCAGTGGCCCAGGGCAGGTCCCCCCGGGGAAGGCACTGTGGGAGAATCTGCATGAAGGCCATCAACCAGTCCACCAGTGAGCTGCAGCTGCCCTGGTCCTGGGAGGAGCAATCAGGGCTGGAAGGGTGGTGAGGAAGGGTGACAGGAGGGGAGACCTTGCTTCCATGCTCTCCCATCTGAGGGCTGGGGATTGAGGGGACCCAGGATGTGTGCTGTAAGAAGGACAGGTGTCACTCAGAGCCCCACCTCTGTGGCCCCAGGCAGGGCCATCCAGCACTAGAGGGACTTCACCAGCATGGAGCTTCTGGGCCAGCGCCAAACCCCTGGGCCTGGTGAAGCTGCCACCCTGGATCAGAGACCACCTGGAGGTCAAAGCCACCTTTAGGGCTGCATTTGCTGTACTGTGGAAAGTCAGGCCAGCCCTCTCCTTCCCAGGCCCCAGACTGAGTGGTGGTTCATCACAGCCTTTCCTTGTGCAGTTTCACCAGGAGAAGGCGGGGCCCTCCTGATGGTGGCTCATCCCTGCCTGCCCTGGTCCCTTCTGTGTGCAGCCTTTGGGGTCCCCACCGACCCCCACCCCAAGCCAGCAGCTGCTGGAGTCCAAGGTTGCACAGCAAAGCCAGCAGGAGTGGATGGAGTCCCCCACTCAGGTTCGTGATACATTGGGGCCTGTCCCAGGGCAGCTCACACTGGGAGCCTGGGGTCAGCTCCCTGCCTGCTATTAAGAGCCAGTCCCCACTGCCCTAAACACCCACCCTCCCATGTTGAAGCCCACCTTGCCCCTTCCTTCCCCCGGCTAAGATGCAGAGAAGACTCTGTGCTTGTCCCCCAAATGCTCTGTGGAAAGGTGCCCTCCCTTCCCAGCAACAGTTCTGGCTCCATCTCCTGCTCTTGGCTCCCCTCCTGTCACCCCATTCCAGAGAAAGAGGCCTTGGTCCTAAACCTCTGACCCTACCACCAGGAACCCACAGTGAGGGGGAAGGCCAGGCCACTCTTCCCAGTGCCTCACGCACTCTTGGCTTGTACAGCTTGTCCTGTCATGCTTTATTGGTTCTTGGCGCATTTCTTCCCCTTAGAGAGGACAGCACTGTGCTTTGGGGGAAGCCACAGGGCCCTGCAGGGCACTGGGACACACGTGGGCACAGAAAAATTCAGGTTGCAGGAGGATGAGGGGCCTGAGCCTTTAGGACTCCCAGTCATCCTCATCCTCCTCTCCTGAGGGCTGATGTGGGGGTGGCAGCGGTGGGATGGAGTTGGTCATGTGGGCGAAGGCTCCTCCTGGACCTTCACTGGACCCTGCCTGAGGCCTTTCCTGGAGATTCCTGGGAGAGTACAGGCTGGTGAGGGAGGAAGGCTGGGCCAGGGCCCAGGTGCACCCTGCTCCTGGACACAGGGACAGGCAGAGCACCCCAGGTGCGCACCTACCTTTGCGCCTCAGGACCAGCTTGTTAGAGAGATCTGACATCAGGTCCCCACCCTGGCCTGTGGCTCTCACTGCAGAGGAAGCTCTGGTGAGGAGATGCAGGGCAGAGAAGGGATCCACAGTGGGGCCACATGCTCTAGGCTTGCTTCCCCATGCCTGAGACCAGGGGCCAAGACTCGCAGCCCACAAAACATATGGTCTCAGGAGGCTTAGAGACTTAGGCCTGTGCTTACCTGAGTCCCCTAAGAGCACCGTGGCCCTGAGACCCATCATAAGCCTGCCGGGGTGGGGGGACCCTCTGTGACAGGGCCTGAGCTGGCTGAGCTGAGCACACATCCCCACACAGGAGACCAGGATAAAGGTGTCAGGGAAGCCAACCAGGCCTCTGGTATTGCCACACCTGCAGAGGACAATTCTGGGGCCCTGATGGGGCCTCCAGTCAGGGTCCTGGCTGCAGCAGGAGGGTTGCCTCACTTTGCTCCTGCTCCTTCTGATGTTTCTCTGACTTGGGCTTCTTGATGCTGCACAGCTTGGTCATGCTGATGCCCCTGGCTTGGCAGATAGACTCCATCAGGATGGCCCGACCATTGGAGGGGTCCACCACCTCCTTGGGAGCCCCCTGGATGGGTGCTGGGAGGGTGGAGGTGTAAGGAGCAGAGCGTGGCCTTCCAGGCCCATGCTGAGTGAGCACCTGGTGTCGGACACCTGTATCCTCCTATTTCCCACCCCAATTGGATGCTGCCCTGCATCAGTGGGCCTGGGAATCACTGATGCACCCATAAAACCTCCAGGAACCAGTGGGCCAGTGGAGACTTTTGTGCCCCTTCTGGAGGCTGCTGGGAGGTGCAATATTAAAACCCAAGTTCTCAAGTCTCCCTTTGCAGTTGCCCTCATTTCCACTAGTTCAGCTGGGAGTGGGGCCACAGCCCCTACTCTCTGTGACCACCCAGAACCCTCCACTCCTCCTTGGGAAGTCCAAGTCCTAGATCTGTGTAGTCCTGAGAGCAAGGGGAGCCCCACGGGCTCAAACATGTGAGGAGGAAACTGTTCTGTGGACATCAGACCTGTGGCTGCTTCCCCTGCAGATGCCCCATGCTCAGGGAGCAGAGCCCCAGCTGTCCCTCTACCTGAAGCAGGTGGACTGATGCAGCTGCTATGTTCCCTGGGGCCTGCACTCTGGAAGGTCATGCCTGGGGGTGTACTGTCCAGCACTTCAGGAGCTAGGGAGGTGGTGGCGGTGATGGAGGAGGTGGTGGGGGAGCTGTCAGCGCCCCTGCCTCTAGGTCTGGAATGCAGGTGTGAGGCTGAGCACCAGGGAAGCAGGATGAGTTGGAGTTTCTAACCGTCTGCTCCTAGCACCCAGCTCGCCAGCCTTGAAAGAACAGACCACTGCCTTCTGGAAGGCAGTAAGCTTGGGGATGGCATCAGGGTGAGCGGGGGCAATGCCTGGGCCCAGGTCCACACTATACATGAGGTCGTTGGCAACGCCGCACACGTAGGACGGCATGTCGATCTCGGGCACCTGGCCCAGGTCTGGCACATAGAAGCAGTTCTCAGGGACCTGTGGGGGAGTGTGTGAGCCACGGCTGCAACATGGGGACACGGTCTACAGGATCACCTGGGGCCCCTAGAGTCCTCCGCACCCAAAGCCCTGCCCTCCAGGGCCCCCCATCAGCTGCTGGAGCTGCTGTCTTGCTGATAGGCAGAGGAGTGTCAAACAGCTTCTCCTCAGTTCCCAGCATCACATGGGTCTTTGTGACTCCCCCCACCAGCAGGTCCAAGAAGACATACTTCTTGTACCTGCAGGATGGGTGGGCTTTGGGGTGCATCCCACTCTTGGGTGTCTAGCCCTTACAGGGTCTCACACCAGCCTTGCACCAGACCTGATGCCCTGTCCCCACCCCCACTCCTCAACGCCCCCTCTGTCCCTACAGGGTCTCCGTGGTGTTGAACAGCATCAGGGAGCTGACGGATGTAATGTTGCTGGGGAGCCCCCAGAACCCCTCCTGGGCTTCATCCTCAGGCTCCGGCTTAGTGCTCACACATGGGGAAGAACTTCAGCTTCTCCTAGGGGTGACAGGGATGTGGGGGGCTGAACGCCTGGCACAGTGCACCCCGCTCTGTCCAAGCCAGAACCCTTGGGGGTCAGCAGCATGTGTGGACCCGGTGCCTGCACCCTGGCCTGGCTGTAGTCCCCTCCCCGGACCTCAGGGCCCACTTGTCTGGCAGCTGGTGCTTGCTCTGGATGCGGAGGCACGATGGTGGGTGGAAGCTCTGGTCCTGCACGCCTGAGAAGGAGGAGCTGTAGTCCTACAGGTGCTGGGTGTTGGGAACTTGCGCTGGAGAACACCTACAGGCATGGACCAAGGGCTGGGGAGCAGCGGGCATGTCGGGGTTGCGGAGCTGACGGGAGCGGGCTCCTTACCTTGATGGCATCACTGCCATTGAGCTCCATCTTGCCCTGGCTTCACTTCCCAAGGATCAGCAGCTGGCTGTGGCTCAGCTCCGTGCGCTGGGAGATCCTGCAGTGCAAAGGTCTCAGTAGGGGCTGCAGCAGGCCACTCAAGCCCTGCTGCCCACAGATGCAGCAGGCGCCCTCTATGGGCTCTGGGACCAGCTCCTTCTGCCCCTTGGGGCTCGCTTTGGCTGTCCCAGGGATCCACTGTGACCTTCCTACATGAAGGGTCCTCACTTCACGGGGTTGAGTTTCTTGGGGCACACCGCGATCACCTGAGGGTGCAGGGGAGCATCCATACCCACCCCACAGGCCCACATGGGGTGCGTGGAACCTGGCTCTGTCAGAGGAGGAAACTGGGGAGCCAGGCTGCACCCACTCACAGCACCTTACCCGACTTGGCGAGATTGGGGCGTGGGTCTGGGGGGCCCTGAACCTCTAGTCTTACCCCCTCCAGCACGGGCTCCTGCTGTCCCCCAGGCCAGACACACAGGCGGGCTCAGGACCCAGCCTCTTCAGACACCCCCATGGCTGAGTCACCGTGGCCTCCTCGGAGAGCCGCCCTGGTCGCCCTCTGCTGGTTTCAAGTGGAACTGCAGGAATAGCCTTGCCTTCCTTTGGGAAAGAGCAGAGACAGGACTAGGATGATGAGGGTAACAAGACTGAAGTTATGGAGTACTTAGACTACACAGGACAGTTGCAGATTGACCTCTTGGGCACTCGTGAGGGAAGCTTGCAGACCCTGAGTTCCTCCCACACAGAAGCCAGCTGGGGCCCCAGGTCCGGGAGTCATTAAAGGGGTTTGGCTGGGAGAAGACTACTGGGACATGGTGGCCCGCCCTCCGCTAGAGAGGGCAGCACCCACCTGGTGAAGATGTCTCCTGAGACCTCCTTCAGGTACTTCAGGGTATCGGCCACTTGCTGGATGGCTTTGTCCCTCCGCAGGTCTGGTTGGATGAGATGGAAGGCGTAGTTCTGGCCGGCGGAGGGGTGCGGGGGTCCTCATCATGGTCATTGTGCTGTGGGTGGGACCAGCTTGTACAGACTGTGGGCGGGGTGTTCGTGTTACAGTGGGCAGGGCCCCTAGGCACAACAGGAGTCCAAGCCTGCAAGAAGAGGGCTCCAGGAAGTAGGGTGCGGGGGTGGAGGACCCAGAGAGACACAATGAAGGAACTGCAAGGCATGCATGTGCTCTCCTTCCTGGAACCTCTGTTCTTTCCATCGCCGATTTTGCAGGCTGAAATCTGCCTTTGCGCTTTTATTTTTCTTTCTTTTTTTTTTTTTTTTTTGGTACTGGGAACCAAACTCAGGACCTTGTGCTTGCCAGGCAAGCACTGTGCCACTGAGTTACATCCCTAACCCTGCCTTTGTTCTTAAAGAAGTCTTCAGTTCCAAGGACAAAATATGCACAACCATGATGCCAATATATTCCTCAAGCTGCAGCCGCTCTTAGTGCCCCGCAGTCTCCTGAGCTCTCCCTTTTCTCCCCAAGGCTCCCCCACTCTCTGTGCTTGTGCTGCGATGAACCCCTCCTTAGTTACACATCTGGGTGTGTGAGGGAGAAATACAGGCTCAGGTCTCCTCAGCAAGGACCTGGGAGTGTGAATGCAGCCACTTTGAGGTTTCCTCCTGCAGTCTGCAGACAGCTACTGCTCAGCTGTTAAGTGGAGACCAGGACCACAGCAAAGATGCAAAAGACACTGTGGGCAGGGACACAGCCTCAGAGACAGGGAAATCCTCAGGATAAGCACGCAGTCCAGCCTCCTATAAAGTGCTAACAGAGAAACTGCTTCAGGGTCAGGAGCCTGGAAAAGCCTTTTAGCAGACTGCACTGCTCTCCATTGCAAGGGAGCAGGAACAGGACAAGGAATGAGGCATAGAAGCCTCAGGACAGCTGCCACCCGTGAGTGCTGCCCAGTCTGGGGACCTCCAGCTCTGCTGCAGACAGGAAGCACTGGAAGTGTGGCTTGCTGGAACTGAGGGGCACTCAGTGCAAAGAGCACCCCAAGTCCAAAGGCTTACAGAAAAGATAATGGAAAATACGTTTATATGGATTCCATGCTGCAGTGACCACATTTAAACCTGCTGCCTGAAATAAAATATACTACTGATTTCATCAGTTTCTTTTTACTTTTAAAAACACATAAGAGGGATGAGGATACAGCTCAGTGGCACAGCAACTGCCTGGCAAGTACAAGGTCCTGAGTTTCATTCTGGGTACCAAAAAAAATTTTTTTGTATGAGTTAAAAGCACTAAGTGGCTAGCATAATCTTTTTTTCTGTGTTCTTTGATTGTAAATAAATGTGGTCCCAAATAAACAACCTGATACTACAATTCAACCATCTAGAAAAAGAAGAACAAGCCAAGCCCAAAGCCAAAAGACAGGAGGAAATTACAAAGATCAGAGCAGAAATTAATGCAATAGAGAGTAAGAAAATAGAACAAAGGATCAATGAATCAAAGAGTTGGTTCTTTGAAAGAATAAATAAAAGTGATTGATAAGCCCTTGGCCAAACTTATTTAAAAAAGAAAAGAAAAAACTCAAATTCATGCAATAAGAAATGAAACAGGTGAAATTCCCACAGACTCAGTGGAAATACAGAAGATCATCAACACCTA
>PVJX010051861.1:0-10230 GCA_004027295.1 Dolichotis patagonum | reverse complement strand
TGGATGAGGGACTGGGGAATTTGTTTCCTTCTGATCCTGAAATCCTCTCATTCTAATGCATGAAAACAGAGACAGTATAAAGTTTGCATGCTAAATGTAGTTACACTACAGGTTCAGAATGCATTTAATGCCTTCTATCTGACATAGCCTACTTTTTCTTGTCTTACTCCTCCAATAATGATCTAAATTAGCATTTAAGGCCTGATGTGTACTATGGTGTGTTGAATTTTCAGAAACATTATCTTTACTCTTTCAAATGCCTCTGAAACACATATAGCATTATTGTCAATACACAACTGTAGAAAAAAACTAGAGAATTTGATCCCTTTGTCCAAAATAACAGAACACTAGAATAAATGTGGCATTGGGATGTGACCCCTGGTTTATTCCTCTCACATTCCACCAACATTGAGAGCAGGTGGATCAAAGGACATTTGTCTGACATGTCTGACATGGATTTGTGAGACATTGTGGTCTTGTGAAATCAAGCATTGTCAGTTTCAGTCATGGCCCTGCCACCAACTACGTATAAAAAGTAAACACTATATGACCAGTTGCTACAATTCCTCAAGTTTAAAATATTACTAGAAAAGTTGTGATACTGAGGGACCTGGCCTAGATCCCCAATCTCCCAATTGAGTATGTGGCGAAGGTTTAAATATATGAGACATGTAGTACGATTTTAGGGCTCCAAGCAGATCAAAACCCTCTGCAGAGTTCAAGACTCTGGGGGCTAAGGCAAGGAATGTCTCTAGGTGGCCCATATTTATTTTGTTTTCAAACAAGGAAGGGGTTAGAGTGGAAAACTCAAGAAACTGAATAGACGTTGGGAGTGACTCAAGGACTTTCCCAAGTAACAGCTTACGTTTAATTTAAAACTATCTTATGTTAATTTAGGAGAAGTGTCTTAGGAGAAGCTCTCCATATTGCATTTCACTGCAGGAGTGGAATGTCTAACTACAGTCTTTATTTAGTTAATTGGAGTTGGGACCAGGTGTCCTCAACTGTGACCTTATCTTGCCCTTTGAGACATCTCTTTGTTCTCAGGTCAGCCAGGCCCCAGCCATGCCACAGCCCTGCACGTGTCCAGTTTCCAGTTTCAATGGCTCCCAATACTGTGAGAATTCAGAGACAGCATTTAGTGTGCACTCACAAAGCTACCTGCTTCTTTACCAGCTCCAGTATCACTTACGCTCTTCTAGCCACTTTCTAAACTTCCTATGCATTTTACCCCTCTTTTATATCTGTTTGTAAGAGGGCAGCTATGGGGAATTCTATATGACAGTAGTAAGTGAATCAGTATTAAATATTAAATCAAAGTAAATATGAGTTTATTTGAAAATTGCCTCTGTGAGATTCCAACCTATTTGTTCCAATACCTAAATATAATCCTTTATGTTTAGCTCTTTTTGAGCATAGATTGGACTTTAAGCAGCAATATTTCTATCAATGTTTGATTGGCTTGAAGCCATATACCTTCATTCAGCTGTCTCCTGCCACAGCTTGCAGGGAGGGTAGGCATTGGGTAAAACTGGGTCAGGTAGGCTGTACTGCCCTTGAACAGGAGTGTGAGTTCAGCACATATCCTTTAGTGGAGAGGGGTGACAGGACAATGGAGATCAGCTCACTACATAATATTTTATAGGGCTGGGGATTTAGCTCAGCAGCATAAGTGCTTGCCTTGCATAATATTTTATTGTTTTCCTTGCAAGCAAGTGTTATTGACATCCTGACCTTATTTGAGTCACTAATACTTGGATAATACAAATTTAAGAGTTATCATTATACAAAGTAATTGTTAAGGTGATTCTCTGTGTTTGCCATGAATCAAAGAAAATTAACTTAATAATAGCAGTATCTATCAGCACACTCAATCACACAGATCAGCAAATATACAAATTATCACCATCAATTCTTATTGGTGCTAAATTATGCAAATCACAATTCATTAATTGTAATCTGTGTTACTAATAAAATTTTGTCATGAGCAGAATCACATTCTTTGACTATAAAATAATCATAGAGAATTTCTTTCTCTGCAGTGACCCATCTACAGGTCCCATTTAACACTACAATAAAATTGACAATTTAATATCAAGTTCATAGACCCATTGTGTTGAATTCAAAGACTTTCTAGAGCTCCCAAGAGATCCATAAATTTTCTGTACTGGTGCTAGTATATTTACATAAATAAGGTCTATAATTTCAGTAAGATTCTAGAATATCCTGTGATTGTGCAAAATTCACAAACATAGATGCATTCCTACACTGGTGCCTTGCAAAGGAACTATGGTATTGTAACTAAGATTCAGATCTTGACCTCATTCCCCTCTCAATGCACTTATTTTACCCATTCCTATTGTCCTCTCTAACCTGTTAACACTTAAAGAGCTCTTGTTTCACCATAGTATCTCTATGGTCGTGGATCTCATGGATTTCTTATTAGAAATTTAAAAACATTTTATAAATGCTAATCAATGAAATTCAACAAGTATACAGCACTGTGTTAAACCCTGTGAACACAAATGGCAAAGTGGAAACAGACACGCAAGTTCTTAGGATGAGATAGCAATCACCTGTGTGGCAGGCTATGCAGACTGTCAAATGACCACTATGCCCCAAAATACAATCTGGAGTCTCACCTAATTTTACAAGAGAAGATTCAGAATTTAAATTTTTGAAGAGCCAAATATTCCAGAAGAGGAAACATATTAAACCATCAACACTCTTACTTTGACTCATATCATCTAGTAAGAGTTTTTTCTTTTATATAGCACATCAAGCACCAAGTATTATGAATAAACTGAAAGAATAACAGTTCATGCGAGGCACGTGGTATGAGTAAAATAGGCAAATTTGAGCAGGATATCATCTAGGAGTATAACAGGTATGACCTTGCTAACCCACATACTATAGAAAATCTCTATGTACTGAAAAAGAAAGGTAGTAAGAGAAAAAATATATCCAGAAGAAAATGAAATTTTGATTTTGATAGTTTTGCAAAGACTTAACCAGATTATGAATGGAAAAAGTCCATCCTCAGCAATGGGCTTTCATATTTTAGAGGTGATCCTACTAGAGAGATGTACAACCCTCTATCATCATCACAGTATCATCATCAGAGGGGCGCCTATCTTTACAACTGATAAATCTGCATTGGCTGATTGCAATCACCCATTGTTCATGGCTTATATGAGAACTGACTCTTGAGGATGTACGTTTTATGGGTTTGGATGAGTGCATGAGTGTGTAAGGACAGAGGAGCTTTATAAGCTTAGTGATACTCAACTCATCAGTTATTTCTTCTATGAATTTTGTCTTTAGGATTGTTTTAAAGAAATCATCATGATGCTCGTGGTCATCTACAAAGCATATGCTTCTTTGCAAAGATCAGCTTACTGTATTTATGGAGTCTATTTCTAGTATATTTACTCTGTGACATTCCTCTGTTTGTCTATTCTTTTGCCAGTGACTCACTGCCTCAATACTGCAGCTTTATGTTGTGTCTTGAAGTTGGGAACATCAGTCCTCCAACCCTGATCTCTTTTAATATAGAGTTGGCTCCTCCTCATCTTTTACTATTCCATATAAAACTTAGAGTCCATTTTCATGAAATAATTTTCTGATTTTTTTAGTGGGGCTTGCAGTAAATCCACTGGTAAGTTGAAAAGAAATGACGCTTTGACAACATTAAATCTTCCTATCATGAATGTGTAATCTCTTTCCACCTCTTTGGATCTCTAATTCTGTTTGTAGAGTTTGTAGTTTACCTAGTAGAGATTTTGTACAGTTTTTTCATTTACCCCTGGGTACCCCTGGGTTTCATCTGGGAGCTGCTGATAAAAAGTATTATGTTTTTAGTTTCAAATTCTACTTGTTCATTTCTCAGTAAGCTGTGACTTCTCTTGTTCCTCTGTCTGTCTCTCCATTCTTGGCTGAGTGATTTATTGTCTGATTTTATCTTTCTCAGATCTCATATTTACTGATTTCTTTCTGTATTTCAAAGTGTTACTTGTTAAAATGGAGTAGTGACATCAAAAGTCTTTGTACACAGAAACAGAACAGAAACTGGAAGTCTGAGCAGTAGTTTCAAGCTAAGCACTGTGAAGTTCTCTGTGGTCTTTCTCAAAAGAAAGCATGTCACAGAAGCATTACATACAGTTAAAGCCAAGCACAGGCCATGGCCCTGAGGTTGTATGTTTGACAGGAAAGCAATTCTATTTTGATATGTTTTACACACTGTTCCCTAGCTTTAAAAAAAAAAAAAACCGAGCACCTATATAGAGAAAGAGGATGAAAAGGAGGAGGGGGAGGTGAGGAGGAAGCACGTGACCACAGGAAGAAGAAAAACAGAAGGAAGAGGAGAAGTAGAAAGTGTAAGAGAATAATAGGAAGTAGGAGAAGAAGATAGAGAAGAAAAGGGGGTGAGGCATACAGAAAGAGATCATTGCTAGGTAGATAATAAACAGATAAGTGGATGGAAATAGGGATGATGTTCAAGTTCAAAGAGCATGCCTGTTTCAGCGGATAAAGAAGGCAAATAATTCTAATCTCTGTGGTCTGAACCAGCCTTGTTTCATGTCTATCTTTAACCCTGTGAAGGTTGTGCAATCTTTGCTTTCAGCAGCACAGCATTATTTAAGAGCACCCTCTCAGTATTGTGTTAGCACACTGGATATAGAATCTTGTTTCTAGCCCTTTACTATCTTGTTTCTTTCCTCTTTACCCTAGCAAATTCAGCCATATGATTCTTCTTTAATTCTCTTTCTAAGCTTAGCAGTTATACTTAGTATAAACAAAAAAATTCTTAAAAATGAGTAAGCTATAATAAAAGCAATTTTTCCACATTCGTGTTATTAATGGTAAAATCAAGAGTGAGAAAATGCACAGGATAAGGGCAACATGAAGCTTAATAAACAAAGTTTCTCATCAAAAGAAAACAACTTTTCATTTCACCGCTAGCATTACTTAGTAATCTATGTAGACACAAGTTGCAAAAAAAAAATTCAAGATCCAATAATATCTATGTATTTGTGCTTTTCTTCACTCAAACTGCATATGTCTTTCAGAGTTTAAGGACGAATTTCATAGCTACTCTGAAAATCGGCCATCTGACCTCCTATTAGTGAAATTTCCAGATTTTCTTGTTATTTGTCGTACTTGTTAAGGAAATTCCTAGAATAGAGAACAAAAGAAAATATTCAGAGGCAAGAGTAGTTACTTGACTTATCACTTTGTCAAGCAAGGATGTTAACATAATCAAATTCTCTACCTTCCTGTCTTCCAGTTTTCTCTGCTGTCTGCCACAGAAGGGCAGTGAGAATGCATATTAATGAGACTGGCCAGGCAGCCACCCAAGGCATTTTCTCCACCTGGAAAAATTATCTCAAAGATATTTGCAAAAGTCTGAAAGGACAGTTGCTTAAGCAATTGTCACCTTTAAAAGTGTTTAAGATACAAAAAACAAAATAGAACAAAACAAAACCAAAGAGGAGAGGAGGAGGCAAGGTGAGATCTACAAGATAGTACCAAAACCTAAAACCCATAGGAAATAGTACTTATCCTGTTTGTTACTCTAAAGTCATATGATGCAAAATATGTTTTGTTCAAATGTGCTCAATTTAGGTAGCATTTTGTTTCAGCAGTGTTGAATCTCAGCCACAGAGAAAAAAATAAATGAGCATATTCATTGGGAATTAGATAATTTAAAAAATCTATCTGTGAATCACTTTGTAGTCAAGACTGTTGTTAAGAGATTTAGTTACTACTGAATGAGGTAAGTGTGAGCTGATCTGGATTTCACAAATTCAAATAGAATTGTGCTCTCCCCAAAATATATTGCAAAATACCTATAGACAGAAAATTTCACATTAGATTTACTATATTGATTTAAAATACAGTTTCCTAAAAATTTTAAAAGCCCATAAACATGTAGAAATAAAATGTGAGGATTAATAAATGTTTTTAATAAGTGACTGTATGACATGCTCTGATTTTCCCTCTTTAGTAATGTCATCATTTCTTGGGTAAAAGTAAAGATGGAAAATTGTCAAATTTATATGGGAAAATAATAAAGAGATTCAAAATTATGTCAGGGAAAATGCATCCAAAATCCTTGAAGTTATTTGTAACTATTGTTCTGAATTGGTTTGTTCATGATGAAAAACTGTAAGAATTCAGCAAGAGAGAAGCATGGTTACAATCAATTGTGAACTCCTAGTTTTTATAAGGAAGATAGTTTTGTAAGGACCATAAATAACATTTTGCCCCTGTCACACACACATAGAACATTATTTTGAATTCAAGTGCCTCATTTTAAGTAGGAATTTGTCATTCTACAGAAAATCACTATAAAGTCCAGGGATGTAGCTCAGCAGCATAAGCACTGGCCTGGCAAGTGCAAGGTCCTGAGTTCAATTCCCAGTACAACAACAACAACAACAACAACAACAAAAACACTATAGAATGACTATGTACAATAACAAAGATTATGAGAATTAGCATTATAACTAGAACCCATACTACATAAACAAGAATCCAAGAAGTTGATGTTCAGTTTTAAAGAGAGAAAATGACATAGAAAATCAAGTTCTCTTTATATACAGGACAGAGTCATGTGGGCTAAGAGAGAACCAAAAAGTCAAGCCATACCCTCCCATGAGCCAGGAGCAGCCATGTGGGCCAGAAAGAGAACCAGGAAGCCAAGTCATGCCCTCCCATGAGCCAGATGGCTCAGTAAATTTAGTATTTCTGTTTTACTATTTAGATCTTTGATTCACTTTGACTTTAGTTTAGTGCTTAGTGATAGACATGGGTCTAGTTTTAGTCTTTAGCTTATGGAAAGGCAGTTTTTCCAGCACCATTTATTAAAGAGGCTTTCTTTCTGCCAGTGAACATGTTTGGCCCTTTTGTCAAAGATAGGTGGATGAGTGTGTTTTTAATTGTATCTGCATCTTGTAATCTGCTCCACTGATCCTCAGTTCAGTCTTTTTGCTAGTACTATACTGATTTTCTCACAATAGCTTTGTGCATAATTTGAAGTTAGGGATTGTGATGCCTTCTGCCTTGTCTTTGTTGCCTAGGATTGCCTTTGCTATTCTAGGTCTCTTCTATTTCCAAATGAATTTTATATATGTTTTCTCTAGACTTGTGAGGTTAGCTAATAGTATTTTTATCTGGATTGCATTAAATCTATGTAACACTTTTGGGAGTATGGCTTTTTTTTACTATGTTAGTTTTTCCTATCCATGAGCAAGGGATATCTTTCCATTTTCTGATATCTTCTTTGATATCCTTTTTCAGAGTATTTTAATTTTCAATATATAGGTGCTTTATTTCTTTTGTTAGATTGACTCCTAAGTATTTGTTTTCTTTTCTTTTCTTTTGCATTCTATTGTGAAGGGTGTGGTTTCTCTAATTTTTCTCTCAGTGAGTCTGCTGTTTGTGCATAGGAATGCTGTTGACTTTGAGTGTTGACTTTGTATCCAGCTACGCTACTGAATTTACTTATTAAATCTAGAAGTCTTTTGGTAGAGTCTTTGGGGTCCTTTATGTAGAGTTTCATGTCATCTTTGAATCATGATAATTTAACTTCTTTCTTTCCTATCCTTATTCCTTTTATTTCTCTCTCTTGCCTAATTGCTCTGGCTAATGTTTCCAGAACTAAATTAAATAAGAGTGGTGATAGTGGACATCCTTGTCTTCCTCCTGATTTTAGAGAGAAAGCTTTCAGTTTTTGTCCATTTAATATAATATTGGTCATTGGTTTGTCATAGAGGGCTTTAATCAGATTGAGGTAAAGACCATCTATCCCAATTTTCTTTAGGTTTTTATCATGAATGAGTGTTGGACTTTATCAAAAGCTTTTCTGCATCTATTTAAATGATCATGTGATTTTTGTCTTTGGCTCTGTTCATATGATGTATCATGTTTCTTGACTTGCATATGTCAAACCATCCCTGCATTCCTGGGAGGAATCCCACCTGGTCATGGTGTATAAACTTCTTCATGAGTTACTGCATTCTGTTTCCTAGTATTTTATCAAGGATTTTTGAAACTATGTTCACCAAGAGATTGGTCTGTAGTTCTGTTTTTGGTTTGGTCTTTCTCTGGTTTGGGTATCAGGGTAATACCTTCAGGAATGCACTAGGGAATATTTCCCTTGCAATTTCATTAAAAGTTTGAGGCATGTTGGCATTAAATCTTCTCTAAAGTTCTTGTAGAATTCAGCAGTAAACCCATCAGAACTTGGGACTTTTTTGTTGCTTGTAAATTTTTATTTACATTTTCAATGAAATAAACTGATATTGGGTTATTTAGAATATCTGTATCTTCTTCATTGAGCTTTGATACTTCATACATTTGTAGGAATCTATCCGTTTTTCTGTTTTCTATCCTGTGTCAGTAAAAATTTTCTAAGTAGGTATTTATGATCCTTTGAATTTCCATAAGATCTGTAGCTATTTCACTCCTTTTGGTCCTTATTGCATGAATTTGAGTTTTTTCTTTCCTTTTTTAAATAAGACTGGCTATTGGGTTTGTCAATTTTATTCATTCTTTCAAACAACCAGCCGTTCAATTCATTAAGTCTTTGTATTGTTTTCTTAATGTCAATTGCAGTAATTTCCATTAAGATCTTTATAATTTCTTCCCTTGCATGAACTTTGGGCTTAACTTGCACTTCTTTTCTAGAAGGTTGAAGTGCATTGTTAGGTTGTTTGTTGTATTTGTTCTGTTTTCCTGATGTGAGAGTTTACTGCTGTAAGTTTTCTTCTCCGTACTCCTTTCATTATATGCCAGATTGCATCCCCAACTGGTAAGCTGTATCTGCAGTGTTGTTTGACTGTAGATATTGTTCAATTTTTTCTTTAATCTTATCTGTGACCTATTGATCATTCAGGAGGATGCTATTTAATTTTCATGTGTTTATATAGATTTTGCAGTTTCTTTTGTCATTAATTTCCAATTTTATTGCACGATGGTCAGATAATATACATAGGATAATTTCAGTTTTTGTATTTACTGAAGTATGTTTCATGGGCTCACATATGGTCTATTTTAGAAAACATGCCATGTGTAGCTTAGAAAAATGTATATTCTGGTATTACTGGTTGGCACACTCTGTTAAATACTAAGTCCATTTGTTTACAGGTTTGGCTCAGTTCTGTTATTTCTTTGCTGAATTTTTGTCTAGTTGATCTGTCTCTGTGATGTATTTGAAATCCCCCATTATAATTGTGTTATTTGATTTTTCATGTCTATTAATAATTGTCTTATATAGTTGGGTGCTCCTGTATTTGATACATATATATTTATGACTATTGTCTCTTCCAATTGAATTTTTTCCCTAACAAGTATGTAGTGACCTTCTTTGTCTCTTTTGATCATTTTTTGGTTTGAATTCATATTGCATACAAATAGAGTAGTTCCTCCTGCTTTTTTCTGGGTTCCTGTTGCATGGAGTATTGTTTTCTATCTTTTGACTTTAAGTCCATGATTTCTTTTTGAGTTAATGTGTTTCTTGTATACAGAATATTATTGGATCATGTTTTTTGATCTATTTTGCTAGTGTGTTTCTTTTGATTGGTGAATTGAGGCCATTTACATTGATAGTTATAACTGATATGTATTGGCTTATCTTTGTCGTGTTATTTTCCTGTTGCTGGTCCCCTATTTTCCCTCTGTTTAATAGCTTGCCTTGCTTGGTGGTTTCTTTCTCTTGTTGTTCTTGGAATTGTGGTCATTTTTGTCTCTGTCCAGAATATCTTTCATTACTCTTTGTAGTGCTGGTTTGGTGGTCATGAATTTCTTTAGCTGTTCTTTGTCATGATGTATCTTATTTCTTCTTAATTTTGAAGAACAATTTTGCAGGGCATATCAATCTGCGTTGGAAGCTGTTTACTTTCAGGACATGAAATACTTCACTCCAAGTTCTTATTTACTTGAAGGTTTTTGTTGAGAATTCTGCTGTGATTCTGATACACTTTCCTTTATAGGTCATCTGTTTCTTTTCCCTATCAGCTCTTAATATTCTGTTCTTGTGCTGAATTGCTAGGTTCTTTATTATTATATGTCTGAGTGTAGATTTATTTTGGTTAAGCTAAATGGAGTTTTATATGTCTCACTTATCTGTATGTCAGATTCTTTTCTGTTATTACTTCTGCAAATAGTATTTTTATGTCATTTGTATTGACTCTTGCTTTTTCATTAACATCTACTATTCTTATTTTG
>PVJX010051860.1:0-10165 GCA_004027295.1 Dolichotis patagonum | reverse complement strand
GCCTTGTCTCCACTTCATACTCCTGAAATCCATCCTCCCAGCTGCCCTCCATGAGTCTTCTCTGAAACACATGTCTAGTGCCATTGCTCTTAGGGACACCAACCCAGCAACGCTCCAGGGTTTAGTAGGAACCCAGCTCCCCATCCTAGTCCTGCCCTCTCCTCTCACAGCCTGCGTGGTCCCCACACACTTACTGCAGAGCCCTGAGCTGCGCTGCCTGGCCTTGCCTTCCTCAGCATCCTCCTCACCACGTAGCCTCCCCAGCCTCTCTCTCCACTCACACCTCCGCTCCACTCCCATGTCTTACATGTATTTTTATTGGACTGTAGGCCAGACTGTTGGTCACTTTTGCCACTTCTTAGCACGGTGCCCTGTGGCAAGTTCCTTAATGTGTGTGCACTGAACCAAACACGCCTTTCTACCCCTCCAGTCCCACTGACTTCTCACATGCTCTATATACAGCCATGTGGTTCGCTCCAACCTTCGCAAGACCTAGCTGCCCCTTTCTCTTTCTCAGACCAACCCATCTAGCTTTCAAGGCACTGTGGTTGTGTGTTCCTATAGTCCCGGCAACTCAGGAGGCTGAGGAAAAGGACGGCATGAGCCCAGGATTTTGAGGCCAGCTTGGGCAACACAGCAAGAGCCTGTCTTCAAAAAGAAACCCATTTAAATTTGATCCAGTTTTTGAGACAGTCAAAACCCTCCCCTGATAAAGTAGCCTATGATGTTAATTTCTTCTACCGGAACTGAAAGCCCTTAAAGGCTTCACAGTGCAGCAGAGTGGCTACTAGCACAGATCACAAAGGCAAAATTTCTTTCATTCCTGAATACCTATGTGACAGGCCAACTCACTCGGTGAGCCTGTTTCCTCTGCTCTTAAAATGGGAATAATCTCAGCTCTCTTTCTTAAGATTGTGAAGATATAGTTACGGTACATAAAGCCATGCCTGCCTCAAGCCCTCGACACCCGTTAACTGCTAGGACAGTGTTTCTTAGGTGAGAACTAATCATACACTTGCCTTCAGACATTTTTAGACTTGTGATACTGCTCTACCTTCTCTTTCCTCATTATTTAACTTTTCATGTATTTATATCCAGTTCCCTTGGCTAGACTATAAATTCTTTAAAGAAAATTAACATCACAGAGGTTTCTAAGAAAAGAGTGTGACATTCTCTGTCAAGCAGTGATTTTAAAAGGTACAACTATTTTCACCATAGTGGACCCTAGAGAGAAGATGCTTCAAGGCTACCACAAGAAGCTGCTAGAACACAAGGAAATCTGTGGACATCTGAAGGAATTAAGGGGACAGTTAAAAGAATTTACCAAGCAGTATGAACCTGCATGAATTTTCAGTATATCTAGTCTTGCTTGTTCATTTGGTAAATCAATATATATTTTTCTAGCTAATCTTTCTGGATGTAGCAATGCAGGATGCAGTGTATCTGGTCTGTTTGTAGCCATGATCATTTTAACTCTGCAGAGTAACAGATCCATCCATCCGAGTCAGTAAAAGCTTTCTGAATCTCTGTCAGCTGAATACCTTCAGAAAACCAACGACCCCCAATATAAAAATCATGCATGGCTGATAGTCCCTTGCATAATGAAGCATTTCTCTGATCAGACGAGCCCTTTCTGCAATGTACTCAACTTCAATAGAGCTAGATACAGCCTTTAAGAAATTGCAGTCCAGCTGGCTAGCAACAGCTCATACCAAGAATGTTTTTCCTATGCCTGGTCGTCCATATAACAACATTTTGGAGGTATTATTCCTACACGCTGGAATAATTCTGGGTTTGTGAGAGGTTATTCTGTTACTTCTCTTAATTCTCAAGTCTGTTCTGATAGCCCTCTGATCTTAGAATAAGCAACATTCCCATGGTGCTCGTGAGACATGTTGTAGGCACGTGTCTACATTTCTTGGCAAGTATCTCTTGATAGCGTAGTCACAGCCAAAGCAACTCTTGTTCCTGGATTGAGATTCCTTACATCAAGCTGTTGATGACTGCCCACAACATATCTTGGTCCATTCGTACCTTTAACAATGAATTTTTCTTCAGTTAAATTGTTTAAACACTTCACCCACAATCTGTCCAACACTTTGTAGGGCCTTCAGGTTGTTTTCAGACTTTCATACTGCCTCACTGGGAATACAGGGAGAGATGGGCCACATGATGACTTTGGAAGTATCTATTATTTTCACTAATCTATGTCACTGATAACTCTACTGGGAAGGAAAACTGAGTTTCTCTTCTTATCACCTTAGAAAACAAAAAGATTGGCTTGAATTTTCCCTTCCGGCTGGGATTAAGTCAGTCACTATACACTTGCACCTTGAAGCTTGAACTCGGGAAAATCGAAGTGCAGCTCTTACCTTCCCCTCCTCCAGGCGCAGCAGGAGGGCTTTATCTCCAGGCTTGTAGTCTCTCAGCAGCTCTGCTGACCGCCAGACCTCCTCCGGGTCAGGAATCCAAACCCTAGCGAACTACAAGAAAAAAAAGTTAAACTAGGAAATCAATTATTTTGCAGTGATACATAAAACTTACCATGCCTTTAATTATAATTAAGCAATTTATGAAAAAAAGGAACCTCAGCCAGCATGAAATTCACTTTTTAAATTAGGTATCAAAAAATGTGTCAGTAGCAGTAGCACCATTCCCAAGTTTTATAGAATGTTCTGAAAAAATAGCTAACACCAAAACTTGGCTGCTTGCCATGGTAAGTGTCTGAGCCGGCGCTGGGGTGGAGGTCACGTGTGCAGCCTACTTCTGCAAGGCCCACACAGGTCTGCTGGCCCGCTCTTGGCAGGGCTTCGCATGCAGTCCTGCTATGTGGGTCTCACTGTGCTCTGCAAGGTCTCGGCCTCCCCAGCTGTCCTCAGGAGCACTGGGTGCAGCTAAGTGGGAGCCTGTGGCTTGTAGCCAGGTATGTTTTAATTCTGAGCATCTGCAATTTTCTTTTGAGGAATTCTGTTACTAACTGTAAAATGAGAAAAATTTTAAAAAGCACTCTTGTTTAGACTCTACTTTAATATTTTATAAAGATAGAGGGAAACAGCAAGAAGGATATGTTTGGCCAGCAACATGCTTGGCTCACATCACCTCAATGCCATGAAAACAATGTCTAGATTTCTTAGACCCACAAATCTTTAGCCTCAATTGGATAGATGCTCTGCAGATCTACCCAGATTACATAATGAATTCTGTGAAAAACAAGCTATACTAATATGCACGAGTCCTTCAAACACCACACTGAAGAAGCATTTCATACGACTTCCTGTGCTCTGCAGTAAGGAATCACCTTTTAATGCTCTCATGCCCCGTTTCATGAACAGATCACATATGACAACAGGACATGCAAGATTCAACTGGCAAAAGGAGACATGGGCCAGACTAAATCTGACTCCAGGTTATACACGGCCTTTACATTTTATGTAAATTCACTTCTAGATTTCACTTTTAATAGTGATCAGGGTGCTAATTTACCTGTAATTTCAAGCCCAAGGGACATTTTGGCTTAAAAGTGTTACATGCAAGGTTACTTCTGATGAATTATGACATAATAGATATTCTAAGTACTAGAAACAGAAACTCTGAAAGCCTGTAACAAACCATTCCCAAATTAAAGAAATTCACATGAATGAAACTGGAAGGATCTGAGACTCTAGACAGTTTAAATTAAATGTCTCCTCCAGGAAACCCTTTTCAGCAGGCCACTGTGTAGGATGTTATGCTAACCTCCACCCAAAGCCCTCCCATTGGGAGAGGCTGCGGTATACTTCACGAGCTTCCAGACTACCAGATTTCAGGGCTGATGCAGTTTCTTGGTGTAAACACTTGGGGTCTTACACATGGTTATCAACCTTCAAGTTGGCCACATGACAGCACCCACTCAGGAACGGTTAAGAACACTTCCAAATAAGTAAAGGCAGGCTAAAGTCCCGTTACTGTCCAGAGAAGAGACATGTATGTAGCACCAACAGTCTAATCTCACACCATTAATAAAGGACGTTTTAACATGAAATCAGCAGAAAAAATAGCTATTCCTGGAACCCAGGAACGTGGTCTAGAAGGACCCTCACACACTCCTTTCCTCCTGCCTGTAGCTTCCTCGGGCACAGACTCAGTCTGCACTGCTTCCTCTGTGCGGTGAACCCCATCTCCTTCCCACTTCTCAGATGTGGGCTCAAAGGCTCACTTGACAGCGGTTTGCAGGATCCTCCTTGTCGAGTTGCTCCCGGCTTCCAAGACAGTTACTCTCTATTTTCTACAGAGCTCTTGTCACACTACTGCTTGCTGACTTAATTAGCACTTCTCTTCCCTGCATAGAACACAAACTCTGGGTCTGTGTCACTCAGCTCTACATCCAGGACTGGGAACTGTACCTGGCACACAGCTGGTCAGTACTCACTGAAAGAAAATGCAGCTCCTTAGATTTTATGTGAGTAGTACTCAATAAACTCAATCATCCTGTATTTCTCACTCAAGCACCTTAAGCTTCTCATTATCACAAAACTTTTGATCTGAACAGTTTGCAGAGGAAAGAACACTCAAGTATGCAGGCCCTGGGTTCCACGCTGAGTCTAGCATTTTGGCCTTGGCCTTTACTTCCAGGAATAATAACCAGGAATGATAGTAACACACTTCTAGTAGTCAGTCTCAGGGTTATACACACAGAGACCTGGTGAAAAGCATAAAATACACAGAATTAGGGTTTTTTCCCCATCTCATTCATCAAATGTTATAAAAATTTGTTCTATTATTTTTTGCCAGGTACATAATCTATAAACTGAGTATTGTTTGTATATATTAAAATCTTACTATTTTAATAAACATTTCTATCAACTGCCTCCACTCCACAAAGCCAGTACTTTGTAATTTAGAAAAGACATATATAAACATTCAGAATCATAAGATGATTGGGAATGGTTATGCCTATAATCACAGCTCACTCTCAGGAAGCTGAGGCAGGAGGTTTTCTGTAAGCTTAAGGTCAGCCTGGGCTACACAGTGAGCTCAAGGCAGCCTGAACTATAAATGAGATCTTGTCTCAAAAAAAAACCAAAACCCCAGAATCATAAATGACCTATTATCTTGACCAATGAAAACACAATAAAGAAAAACATGACTGTTGAGCTTATAGAAGAATGAGTACTTGCACTCAAATCAGAAGAGATTTTCACCCTGAAAGAAGTGCTTTCCTTTGCTGGCAAGGCGCTCCAGCCACCCACAGGTCTTCCTCTGTGAACAGTGCTTTGCTGAAGGTTAGATCTCTAAGAGCAAGGTGTTAACACTATCAGGGCAGGCCAGGGAGATTAAGGCCCTTACTTGCCCAAACACCAAACACTACCCAGAAAACCAACTTTCCCTTCATCGTTAACTCTATCTTTTGGGAACATATACAAGAGAAATACATCAGAAACCCATCTATTGTGGCTCTTCTCCATCGTGAACCATGGGATGAGTGATGACTCCTCCAGCGTGGGGTGAAAACTTCCCTGCCCCTTCTCACCGCTCTGTGACCTCCACATCCTGCCCCTGCCCCAGGACCTCAGGACTGATGTGCATGGCCGCCTGAGGGGAGACTGCACCTGTTCAGGCACACGTGGTGCAGGGACGCGAAGAAGCAGGAAGACAGGGCCTCTGGAGCACAAGGAAACCACAGTGCGCGAGCGAGCAGGCAGGTCAGAGGCAGGCTGGACCCCGCCCCACATCTGCGGAGGTCCTGCAGCAGACCTCCACACACTAGGAAAACCCAGCCCGGCCACACCTATCAGGCTGGCCCTGTCCTGACCAGCTAGTGAAGGGCTGGGTTTGCTTTCCTTCTCTCTCCCTTTTTTCTCTTCTTTTTTCGCAGTACTGGACATTGAACCCAGGGCTTCATGCATGCTGGGCAAGGCTCTAGTGCTAAGCTGCACTTCCGTCTTTTTATTTGTTTTGATATGGAGTCTTGCTAAATAGCCTGGGCAAGACTCAAACTTGTGATCCTCCTGCCTCAGCCGCCGAGAGTGCAGGATCCCAGGTATGTGCCACTGCCCGGCGAGGGTCAGACTTGCTTGCAGTGCTCCTCTGCTTACACTACTGTATTTTATCCTCTCATAATTTTGTAAAAGTTCCCCAAATGGCTCACTCAATCCCATCACCTTCTTTTAGTTACTTGTGGGTCGATGTACTCTCCTCCAAAGCCATCTCTAGAGTTCTCGAAGGTTGGCCAAGTCCCTTACCACAGCTGATGGATGGCAGCACCTGTATGTTGATTTTATTTATTTAACAGCAAGATAGGGCAGAGGAAGGGGAAGAGATGAGGAATTGAGATGAGAGACGACACAGGCAAACCCCTGAGGCTACACCCAGGACTGAGGTCCCCATGCTGGTGGAGGGGGCCAGGAGTCGGACAGTCAGAGAGAGAGTGGCTGGAGCAGCAGGCAAAGACAGAGCAAACAGTGCTGCAGGGAAGGGTGGAGAGCAGAAACAGCAGCTTGGGGACGCAGTTCATACTGTGACTAAGGGCAAAAAATGGAGGAGATGAAGGAAGTGAGAAAGCTTAAAATACACAACATGTAAACACATGAAAGACTGGTGACAATTCAAAGGAGTTGCTGATTGAGCATGAACGCAAAGGACACAATGGAGATGGTCTAAACTCCGTAACAGTCAAAATCTGAGAAAAGAATGCTAACGCAGATTTAAGCTGCATAGTAGCTTGCAAGGAAAATAAAGCCATCTGTCCTCCACACGCGGTTCATGACACCTGCCTGGCCGCAAGGAGATGCCTCCGAGAGTCTACGCCGCACGAAGCAGGGCAGGCAGAGGACCTCGTCTCAGGCCTGCACCAGACGGGAGCAGCTCCCGCTTGCTCGCCAGCGCAGCCGAGCCCTCCATGGGCCACGCCCTCCCTGCATGCTGCAGGAAGAACCAGTCATCCTTTTGTATTTGAAACAGCAACAACCCAGAACAGGCCCTGGACTTCGGCAATCCCTCTATTAACTTGCATTTTGTTAGTCAAGGAGCCTGAGGTGTGGGCATGGCTGCAGGGACTAAGGGACTGCAGCAGCCCTCGTGCCCTACCTGCCTCACACAGCTTCCTCCACCCACCGTCTGCCTTCCACACCGCATGTGTGCACACTGTCCAAGCTTTTGTACTCAATCGTGAGCAGCTTAGAGACTCTACTCCGCCTTGATTCATGTTTCATACCCCCACCGTGAGCATCTGCAAAAGTGAGTACTCCAGGACCACTTCGAGCAAAGCCATTATAAAACCACACTGTCCCCCTGGGCTAGGGACTGAAGCAAGAGAAAGCCTGGATCACGATCAGTTCCCTGTGATCAGCTGACATGACAAGCAACACCCAGATGGTTGTAAGTCAGGGGTAACCCTTGTGGCATGTTTTTGGAATAAAATATTCAGGAACTAATGCTCTAAAAGCACATAATGGGCTTTCCAAGGTGAATGAAAACCTCAAAAATATTAAACTAGGAAACTCAGAAATTTGTCACTCTTAGCAATTATATATTTCATATTTAAATTTTATTTTGAATTATAACTTACATAAATTTGTCGAATAGAAGAATACTACAATGAACTCCCATATCCTTACCACTTAGGTTTACAAATAGAACACAACCAAAACTACTGAACCCCCAAGACAAAATGTTTTCTTAAACATTTCATGGCCCCAGGTTCTCCCCACTCCACTCTCCAGGACTGTGGATCCCAGTTACGCTCCACGTCTGTGCTTAAAAGCCACCTCCTCCAAGCACCGCTCCCTCCTTCTCAGCACGGGGCACCCATCCTCCAGGTCTCCACTGCCTCAGACCAGCTTCTAACAGTGAATCCTCCCCTGCATGAGTTGGTGTCTGTCGCCAGAGACAGCTCCTTGAGAAGGACTCTATATTTTTACCTTAATCTCTTCATCACTTATCACTGCCCATAATAATCCATCAGTAAATTTTTATCATGCAAATACTCTTGACCACACTGTGCTCCAAAAGGGAAGACTAAAACAATTATTAGTTTTACAAGGAGCTCCTCCCCTCTCTGGGGGGTGGCTGTGAGTGTGGCAGACTTTCAGCAGCCAGGAGAGAGACCCTGGCGTGTCGGGTCTTGCACCATGCAGTTGACTCCGGGTGCCAGGAGAACGGGGAACTCCTCCCCTCTCTGGGGGGCGGCTGTGATCCTGCCTTAGCAAGTGGGAGCAAGTGAACTACACATCTTATGAAAAGATTGGCTATGTTACTTAGCATGAGCTCCCCATATGCAAAGATATGGACAACTATTTGGAAGAAAACAAGAGACAATATGACAGACAGTGAAGATCTCTGGTTGTCTAGCTTTGAAATTTATGCTTTCTTATGTCCCATTCTGTTTTTTTGTTGTGTTTAATTTTACCCCCTTTAAAATAAAATTTAAAAAAAAGAATTATTAGTCTTAGCTGGGAGAAATAGTGCCCACCTATAATCCCAGCACTCTGGGAAGCTGAGGTAGCAGGATCACAGGTTCAAGCCCAGGCTGGGCAACCCAAGGGACTTAGCAAGACCCTGTCTCAATATAAAAACAGTATTTAAAAGAGTACGGGAGCTGGAGATATAGTTCAGTACACACATACACAAAATTATTAGTCCAAAAAATCTGCTGCAAGGCTCTGTAATGTCCAGAAATAGAGAAAGAGGCATGAAGCACTGGACTCTTGGATTACACAGGAAATGTTGGCATGACTGAAGGAAAAAAGAGCCAGGCTTGCAAGATACAGATAAGCCGTGGAATATCCCTTTCTCTGCCCACATACAAACCCACACCTCTGCCACTTTCTAACTCCAGTGGTTAGAATGGAAACTCTTCCTCACCTCCAGAAGCACTCAGCCCTATGCTAACCCTATGGCCAAGTGCTCACTCAGGAGGCTGAGAAATGTCTCCACCGCCACCTCACCAGCCACCTCCTGGGGCAGCAAAGGGAATGCATAGAAGAAAGGAAAGCCAGGGGCCCCAAAGCAGGGTCGGAGGGCACACTGAAGCAGGGGTCACACTAACCTGGAAACACACGGTAGACTCAGTAAGGTGAGAAGCCACAGAAGAAATGTCCTGTGCCCCTGCCACACCTTTACGGAAATGCCGGTGAGCTAAACATCAGCAGCCAACACTGACAGGATTTACCACAGGTTGTGTGGACAGAGAACTAATGTTTCTTGGATACCTGCTATACAGAGGGAGGTTAAGGAATGATGGAAAGACACCACCTCAGATGCCAAGGACTATGTTTCAATAAACGGACGGTTCCAGTTTACACACGTCTCTAACAAAATGACACACTGACTGGAGGGTTTTGGTTTTTGTTTCTTTTGTTTTGGTAAACCTTGAAATTACCTTGCATGCACTGTGAAATATACATGGTTAAAAGTGAATCAAGCTCACTTCACTTTTCACCAGGCATTAAAATTATTTTAAACTTAGGAAAAAAACAAGAACTTGTAAATTAATGGCCATTTTATCACATTAAGGGAGCAAAAACTAAATAATTTTATTTCTCTAGACTCTTAATGTAAGAGCTTTGCAATGCTTTGCAATGAGTATTTTTAGACACTGAAGTTCTGTAAGGGTTATTTTGGGAACTAGGTCTCACTGTATAGGAACAGCTTTAATGTGCACATCATGAAAAATTACTATTTTCATCTAGCTAGTGGTATTTGAGGAGAAAAACTGCAAACAAGGAAAATAAAGGTAAAACAGAATCACCAACAAAGAAAGGAACCATACTGATCAGCTCCATCACAAGGCAAGTCTAAACTTAATTCTTATGATTTTTATTGTTATTATTAAAGAAATCGCTTGTTCAACAAAAAGTCTGAGACAGATTACAGATTACAGGAACCGATTAACAGAAAATGATCAATGGGTATTATAATATCTCATTTTTGATAAAAAAGAAAAAAATTTGAACTATCACACATATTCAAATTCCAATGAGACACAATGTGGTAGATAGAACCAATGGTAATAGAACAAAAACAAAAACAAAAAACATGGTAGGACTTCTAAGAAGGATAATATTAAATCAGCAATAGCTGTCATAATGTTTTCTTCAAAACAGCTGTTCATATAATCACGTATGATATAGTCAAACAAAACAGGATAACACCATTCCAACTGATGATTTAAAACTTTGAAAGACTT
>PVJX010051859.1:0-10153 GCA_004027295.1 Dolichotis patagonum | reverse complement strand
TCCCATGGGCCTGGGCTCCGTGGACGGCTACCTCCCTGGCTTCCCAGTGGGTCTGTTAGAACCTGAGGGCTTCTGCTCAGGGGCTTCAGGGGCTCCCAGAGGTTGGGGGGGGGGGTTGGCCGGTCACAGGGTCACCCAAGCCTGAGAGCTGCCATGGACACGGGGCTCCCTGTGGCCCTGGAGAGGGGTGGGGAGCTTCCTGCCCCCACAGGCAGATGTGGGGCCAGGGTCCCCCACACCTGCTGCCCAGGCTGGGCTGGGCCGCGGTTCGTGGCGTGGGTGCAGCCGGGCAAGTCACAGTCACTTGGCTACTTTTTGAAACAGGACACAGCTCTCTGCGGGCAGGGACCCCTCTCACCTCCTGCACAAACCCCGGCGTGCTCTGTCCAGTGCCGCTTGCGTCTCCCTCTGGAACGGACACAGCTGATCAGGACGCGCCAGTCCGTCGTGGAGGAGGTCAGTCTGGCGAGGGCCTCCTGTAGGATGCTAAGCACAGGGGACACGGCGCGGAGGCGAGGGCCCCCGGGCTGTACCTAGGTCCTGCTTCTGTGTTACAAATGTGGAAACCGAGGCCCAGAGAGGTCATGTGAGTTCCCAAAGGCCACGGAGCTTCTGTGTGACAGTCTTGAGTCCACAAAGATGCTGATTGGCTAGAAGGGACAGGAGAATGGGATTTCATTTGCAAGGAAATTGGGTTCAAATCCTACCCTTGGGTCTTCAGTTTCATATCTGTGAAATGGGAGCCATCCCCATGGGCTCCTTTGGTCGCTCAACAAACATTTCTTGAGTACCTACTATGTACCAGCCACCCTTCTAGGTGCTGAGACGCAGCTGTGAGCCCAATACTCCCTTTCAGCGCCACTATGGGGTGGGCAGGGGCAGTGGGCAGCGTGTCAGGCCCCAGGGGAGCCGTGGGGGAGCCATAGCAGCGGGCTGTGTGCAGCAGGGGTTGGGTGGCAGGTCCCCGCTCTAGGACTCCACCCTCTGTCCTCAGCCTGTCAGGGGCCAGGGTGGGGGTGGGGAGCTCAGGGGCCTGCGCGTGCATAGCAGCAGCGCAAAGAAGCCTCCCTTCCCTGTCCCCATCCTTCTGACCCCTGTGGACTGGCCTGAGGCTCTGTTCAGCTCTTTGTGCCCTGGGTGGGCAGGGCCCATTTGACAGATGGGGAAACTGAGGCTGCAGGGCCAAAGCCACTTGTCTGAGATCTCATGGCTCCCGAGGGTAAGATCAGGGCAGGACCTGCCCACTGTTAGTTATAGAGGTGACCAAGAAGAGAGAAGAGGGATGGGCAGGTCTGGGGGCCTCCTGGACCCTCCTCATGGTCCCGGATGGTTACTGCCCCCACTAGCGTCCCAGGGACCCAGGCTCGGTTCAAAGTTCCTCTGGGGAAGGTGACAGTGCGGGCCTTCCTGAAGGTGACGGCCCCGCCTCCAAGTTGGCTTTTTCACCCTGAGCCAGGGGCTTGGCATCTCCGGCAGGCAGCCTGTGGCGGATATTTTTAAACCTCACAGCTGTTTTATGTCGGGACAGCTGATATGTCACTTAGAAGTCCCAGGTCCTGCCAGCGTCCTGAGCGAGCTGAACACAGGAGCTGGGGCGACGCCAGCCCGAGTGGAGCCTCGGGGTGAATTAGAGGCTGTGGCAGAGCGTGGTGCCCCGGTGGGACCCTGGGGAGAGAAGGTGACCAAGCCAGCCCAGGCGGAGGGCTTGGGGCGGGGCGGCAGGGCTCGGCGTGTGCCCCGGAGATGCACGTGGAAGGGGGGACGGGTGAGGAGGAGCCCTGGCCGCTGTGGGCCGCACTGCCCCGTTTCCCTCTTGGGGCGAAGCACAGCTGGGACGGGGCGGGCTGAGGGGCTCCGCCTGCTGCCAGTGGCCGCCTAACGCCTCCTCTCGGAACGGCTACGTGAAACACGATTGTGCAGGTCCACAGCTCGGCCGGAGCCGCTGGTGGGGTGGCTCTCCTGGGCGGCAGCGTCCCGCATGAATCCGCGGCCCGCGGCTGGGCAGGCTGTGGGCTGCACTCCTGACCATCTACAGTGATGGGGACAGCGGGTGACACATACCTCATTCTCCACAGACTCCTGATGGAGGTGGGATCTGAGAGAGACAGAGACAGAGAGAGACAGAGATAGAGAGACAGAGACAGACAGAGAGATAGAGACAGGGACAGAGAGTGACAGAGAGAGACAGACAGAGATAGAGAGAGACAAGGGCAGAGAGACAGAGACAGAGAGACAGAGAAGGACAGAGATAGAGACAGAGAGAGAAAAGAGGGACAGAGGGACAGAGAGAGACAGAGTGAGACAAAGACAGAGACACAGAGAAACAGAGACAGAGACAGAGAGGGACAGAGACAGAGACAGAGACAGATGGAGAGAGACAGAGAGGAACAGAGAGAGACAGAGACAGAGACAGAGATAGACACAGAGAAAGAGAGAGAGACAGAGACAGACAGACAGAGGCAGAGAGACACAGAGAAAGAGAGAGACAGAGAGACAGAGGCAGAGGCAGAGAGACAGAGAGGGACAGAGAGGAGAGAAGTAGAGAGGAAAAGGGAAGGCAGAGGCAGGCCGGAGGGCAGGGGAGGAGGCAGAGGAGCTGCGAGGCGGCCTGAGGTCGTGGGTCTGGACACCACCACTTCCAGAAACGCTGTTAGCCAAAGCCAACCGAGAGACCAGCCCAGAGCCAAGAATCTGGAAACCAGCTCTACCTTCCGCCAGGACCGGTCTCACGGTCACTTTGCAAAGGACGGTGACACAGGGAGAGGAGGGTGGGGAAAGATCGAGGCCCTTTTAAAAAGCAGTGCATCGGGCCAGGGATTTAGCTCGCTGGCGTAAGCACGTGCCTGACAAGCACAAGGTTGTGAGTTTGATCCCCTGTCCAAAAAAAAAAAATCAGCACACCATGTTGGGTACCCCTGGGGTCCCAATGGGCGCCCTAGGCCTCGGGTTGCCCTCTTGCAGGGCTTCGCTGGGACCTAAGGAAGGGTATGTGGAGCCACTGTCACAGCACTCTCTGCAGCCTGCACTTAACAACTGGGGCATCAGGGCCCCCGAGGGTGGCCCGGCCCACCCTGCTCCAAGGCTGCAAGAAGCCCTGGGTGACCACCTGCGGTTGCAGGAGACCCGTCAGGACCAGGAGCCTTCTGGTGAACGTTTCTTCCACCCTCTGGCTCTGTGGTGGACACAAGGTCATGCACACCTCTGCTTAGTCACAAGGGACCAAAGCTCACCTCACTGTGTGGGCCAGGCTGGCCTTGAACTCACGGCCATCCTCCTGCCTCAGCCTCCCGAATGCTGGGATTGCAGGTGTGCATCAGCCTGGCTCGAATTTGCCTACTTCCGTCGGCCTTGGCCCTGCAAACTGACAAGCTGCGGGGTCTAGACCAGGCACTCCTTTTCCAGCTGGCTCAGTTGCCAGGTCGCTGCACGATCTTGAGTGTGTTCCTTGTCACCTCTGGGTCTCAGTTTTCTGCTGAAACCAACAAAAAATTCACCGAGGATGCCGGGCACCCCTAAGTGACTCAAGGGTGCAGGGACAGAGAGAGGACAATGTAAATGCGGGTGTGGGGTGGGGGGCCCGTCTGCTAAGTGGGTAACGGTGGCCGGCCGCTGCTGGGGGACCCTTCTTCCCGCCCTGGGTGACGCTGGCCTGCAGCTCTGGTTCCCGCAGCTGGGGGTTGAGCATGCATGGACGCCGCGGCCAAGTCTGGCTGTCAGCAAGGCCACCCTCGTCTGTCACCGTCCACGTCTCCCATGTGATGGGCCCTGCAGGGGGAGGGAGAGGTCCGGGGCTGGGTCCTGGGCACTGGAGTCACTCGGGGTTGCCGGGCCCTAAGTGTGACGTGGCTTCGGTCAGCTTGCTGGTGTCACCGGGACTTTGCTTGTGTGGGGGGCCTGAGCACAGCGTCCAGCTCCAGGAGTCCCCTTTGGGGTGACAGAATGCTGGGCAGAGGTTGCAGCCAGCTAGGGTGGGACGAGCCGGGGGGCAGCCAGGCAGTGTGTAGCTGGTGCTGCGGACATTGGCTGTCCAGGGTGGCCCAGCAGGACAAAGCCCCTCAGGGCCCCTCAGGATGGGCTCCGTGCTGGGCAGGTCAGCCATGTCTACGCACAGGGCTGCCTGTGACCGTCCCCCCACCCCCACTGGGCCACCCTTCTTCCACCTCCAGGCTGGGGGGGGGGCTCCACCTCGGCTTCCTCCTGGTGAAGCCGGCAGCAGCATGGAGACCCAGGGCTGCCTGCTCAGGGCAGGCGGGGAGCCGCAGGGGCTCCTGGGAAGGGGCCGGGGGAGGAAACCCCCTTCTCCACGCACCTGTGATGACAGGTCCCAAGCATTCCTGGGGCTGAGCTCATGGGGACACTTGCGGATGTGTCAGTCCCGTAGCAACCCTGAGAACAATTTGGGCCCAAGTGACAGAGAACCTGGGGGCACTGGGAACGAGCCCAGGCACCCTCCCTAAGGCCTGTCCAGTCCCAGCCGCAGCTGGACCTCCCCATGCACGGTGAGCCCTGCAGTGTCCTGGAAAGAGGCCCGTGACCTCCTCCTGTGTGGCCTGGCCACCGGCACTTTGGCTGCGCAAGAAGAGCAGAAGTATGAAAACCACATTCTTATCCGCTCCCTGCAAGGGTTGTGACTTGGCAACAATTATGTGCAATGGAGGGTGGGCAGCTTTTCACTCACCAGCTCATTCATTCATTGGCTTACCTGCTCATTCATTTGCTCACCTGCTCATTCATTCATTTGCTCACCTGCTCATTCATTCATTGGCTCACCTGCTCATTCATTGGCTCACCTGCTCATTCATTCATTGGCTCACCTGCTCATTCATTCATTGGCTCACCTGCTCATTCATTCATTTGCTCACCTGCTCATTCATTTGTTCAGCCACACAGACACTCCAGGTCTGTTTCCAGGTCAAAAAAGGAGACTGAAATAAACCCACAAGCTCAGGTGTTTATGCTATGCCCACGTGAGAGCGATGGAGACCACGAGAGGAGGAATGGGGCTGCAGGGCTAAAGGGTGGAGTCTCACCATAGATGGGGTTCCAGGGAAGCGCACCAGGACGGGGATGCTTGAGCAAGGATCTGAATGAAGAAAGGGAATGAACTGTGTTGGGGGGAGGGTGTGTCAAGCAGAGGAATGGCTGGTGCAAAGGCCCTGGGGCAGAGCAGCACCTGGAATGGAGTGAATTAGGAGGTATATGGTGTGGGTGTGGGTGGAGGCGGCCATTGACAGTGGTGAGAGATGGTCAGGGGGCCACATGTGCCACTTTGAGGGCTTTGGGTCGACTCTGAGAGAGATAGGGGCGGGAACCCTCCTCAGGCTCTGACCTGTGTGTGGGAAGAAGGTAGCCTGCATGGGACAGGGCTGAAGGCTGAGGTGCTGAGTGACGTGACTCGGGACGGCCCCCGATGGCAGGCAGGGAGTGGGGCTGGAGAAACCGCAGAGCAGAGTGACAGGTGTTCAGCCTGGGTGGGGGCGCAGAGCAGGCACTGAGGGGCCGCTGGGGGACAGGACCCGGGTCCGCTTTGCACACAGCGGAAGTCGGTGAGGGCTGCCTCACAAATCCCCAGGGACACAAGAGAAGCTGAAATCCAAAATCAGGGCGGGTTGACTCCTTTGAGCGGCTCTGGGGACTGAGGGAGAAGCTGCCTGTGGCCACTTGGCTTCCTTGTCATCCGGCCAAACTCCGTCTCTGCCTCGGGGGTCTCAGGACGTTCCCCTCCCCCCATCCAGTGGCGTCCATAGTCCCCACTTTCAAATTCAGTCACCCTCTGAGAGTCCAAGAGAATGTGAGGTTGTGGGGATAGAACTTGTCTGACCCAGCACAGCCAATAAGCAGTGAAATGACAGTGATGGGCCTTGTGGGGGCAGAGCCCGGGGGTTCCCGGGGGATCCTGCAGAACGGGACCCACATTCAGAGAAACAGGTTTAGGAGCAGAGGCTCCCCAGGGGGTCCTGTGTGCACTGGGGCTTGGTGCCCCTTCCTGGAGTTGGGGGTCATGCATAGGACCCAGAAAAGAGACGGCCGCACATCCCTGAGCATCAGGGCCTCTCTGGCAGACGGGAGTGAGTGGCTGCTGAGGCCCCGGGTCTGTCTCACTTCTGTCCCAAGAGACCCTGCCCCTGCGCCTTCTCTGCCGGCCTGGACGGAGCGATGCAGCAGACATGCTAGATATCAAATAGCCCGAGTTCGTGTCCCCCGAGGTTGAAGAATGAATTCTAAGGAACAACGAGGGTTGAGAACAGGCAAACGTCCTGGAGAAAGGGAATGGAGAATGGGAACAGGGGCAGGGGGAGCAGGACCTGCTCCTGTGAGCCAGGAGGGGTCTTGAGGGGTCACAAGGAGCCCAGCTTTCAGAAGAAGTTTTGTAGGGCGAACTCATGAGGCGGGGACAACGTGGAGCAAAATTATGATCAACCAATAAGATCGCAAGTACGGTTGCTTGGGTAACATTGAGCTAACGGTGCAAGGGTACCTCGGTGACATCACTACCCTTGGCGGATAATCCGCAGTCTCAGTCTTGTCTTTAGTCTTAGGTCATTTTAGTTTTAGCTGTAGTACTGGGGGAGGATGACCCACCCCTAATGAGATGATGGGAATCTCAAAAGGGTGATGATAATCCCGAGCCTGCGTGTGTCCCTTAGGGGAGTATGTGAGACTAACCACTGTGACTTCAGTCTGCAGCCGTGCCCTCTCCTGCACTGACTGCCACGTGGGCCGCCCTGTCTGACTGCCTACCTGCAGGCTTTGCCAGGATCTCTTACCTGTATCGAGCTGTTCTCAACCTAAGCGGCCTTGGAACGGACTTCAGTGCTGGCCCTCTGTGGTCCCTCACACCTCCTTGGCTGACTTAGATTCATTTGTTCAGTTAGTAGCCTAACGGTCTCCTCCTCCAGGAAGCCCTCCGTGATCGTCAGCCCTCTCGGTACTTGGGCTTGTCAGCCTCATAAATTCTCACAGTTCCTATGCTTTTCCTGCATTGTCTATATCAAAATCGATTTAAGCAATCAGCTCTACTCTTAGCTGTTGATTGTGTGTCTCTTGCTGGGCTACAGAGGCTCCATCCCAGGACCTGGGGACCTCAGTGTCTTTGCAGCTGGTCACTGGGAACTGATACTAGGGGCCCATCTGGCCGCAGGCAAGGCTTGGGTCAGTGCCCTGCGGCGGCACCGGTGCTGACTTGGCTGGTTTCGGGTGCAGAAAACAAGCCAGTGCTGTGAGGCTCTGGACGCAGCATACACCAGCGCCATGTGCACAGCCCTGGCCTGAGGTTCACCTGGGGCGGCCATGTTTGATGCCACTTAATCCCGCCTCCTAGGAGCACAGCTATTGGACTGTGGGTGGGCACCTGACTCAAGAGCAGCCAATCATTGTTGCCAGCAGATGAAAACTGAGCCAATCGAAATCTCTCTCGAAGTTATTTGAACGACCATAACCGAAGTATATAAAGCAGAGAAGAGCAGGGCTAAGCTGATGGTTCTTGGGCAAGGGACAGCCAGAGGGGCTGCGCCAGGTGGCCCCCGGTGCCCCTCAATCACTCCAGGCGTGTCCCCACCCTGGACCTTCACGCTGGCTGCTCCCCCTGCCTGGACTCCTTCGCCTAGGTTGGCTGCATGCCTCACTCCCGCACCCCCTTATCTTTGTTGGTACATCTTTTCCCGAGGTGCACGCTGGCTGCCCTGTGTCCCATCCACACCCCCGTCTGCGTGCTGCGCACCCTCCGCTGACACACTTGGCTCCTCTGTTCCTTTTGACTGACTGACTTTCTTTCCTCACTGGAATGCAGGGTTGCTGCTGGCAGAGGGGACTTGAGCGAACACCCCCGGAGTCTGGGAGACCCAGGTTCCTATCGGCTCTGCCACTGTCCTTCTGAGTGTGACCTGGGCCCGGGACTCTCTGGAGCCCAGGTCCCACCTGCAGAATCAGAGTTGCCCCGGGAGGCTGGAGGGGAGGCTGAGAGCAGTGCAGGGCGGGGTGAAGGGCTGATGGGATTCCGGACTCTGTGTGTCCCGGATGCCCCGAGGCTGCAGCGTCGGTCTCTGCTGGTAAATCCGTCCCCATCTCTCCTGTGATCCTGTGCAGGGCTGAGGCTCCTGGTGACCTGCTGTGTTCCTGGGAGGGGACAGTGCCATGGGCCACACCCCTCTGTGTCTAGTGTAGCACCTCAGGGGCTCAGCCCTGGGTGCCTTGTTTGTTCCACGTCGTGGAGGGGAGGAGACGGGACCATAGAGGTGAAGGGGTGTCGAGGTCACAGCCAGCGAGTGGGTGGCCCAGGCCTTTAACTTTGGGGTGTGGGGTGCCAGACGTTTGTTAGAACAGTCATGACCATCATAGCGATACAGGGGAATGAAACTCCCGACCTACTATGTCCGGTACGAGCTTGTGTTCTCAAAAATCAAAGAATGAATTTTAGGAACAACGGAGGTGAAGAGTAGAATATATTTATTGAGAGAAAAAAAGCTTCTGTCAGAAGAGAGACAGAAGGGTCCCCAGCGGGTTGCCCAAGACTCTCTTTTCCAGAGACTTTTATAGAATAAAACCATGGGTGCAAGGAGGGGGAAGACGGGGAACTCACAAGGCAGATGGGCAGAAGGTGGGACATAACTAGAGTTAGCCAATAAGATCAATAGTTCAGGTAAAATTGATTACATTGGGGACAAAGGGGGAAGCGAGCCATGTAGGAAGGGGGCATTCTTTACAGATCAGTGACTCTTATAGGGGGTTGGGATGGTGACTCTGGACTCCTCAATGTGATCCAGACTTAATCCCTAAGGATTATACTTAAGGGTGTGGTTGTGTTTGTTTTGCCTTCTGTTTTGAGATCTGGCCCACAGCAAGAGGTGTGTGTCCCCTCCAAGGTCATCAGACATCTGGTCCTCTGTGCTGGCTGCTTCGAGGGCACAGCCCTGTCTGACTGCCTATAATATTCCTAACTGGCTCAGCTGCCTGTAACAATAGCAAGTCACCCAGCACCCTTCTACCTGCTTGGTGGGGACCCTTCCACCCCAGGTAAGTGCTCTTGGGGCACCATTTTGCAAACAGGCTAGCAAAGGGTAAAGGCCCTGAAGGAGCGAGGGCTGGCCCTGCTCCCGTGTGCTCCCGACTCCTTGGCTCCCCGCTCTCCGGTTCTGCGGGACAGAGAAGCATGAAGGTCTTCTGTGCTGCGTACCAGGTCCTGGCCAGCTTCAGTCCGTGCCTCCCACCTGTCACCTTGCAGCACCCACAGGCAGAGTGGGAGGCTTTCTGCACAGGGTCTGGCCAGGCTGCCCCCTCATGGGGAGTCTCCACTGGTGAGGAAATCTTTCATGCTCCCTGGACTTGTGAACAGCATGCACAGCCTTCTTTGTTTTCCCAGCTGTAGACTGGGGACGGAGCTCAGCTTTTGAGGCCACTCACAGGTCCTGACCATGGACCCACCTTTAGGCCCATTCACCCTCTGATGTGTGTGTGGGGGGGCTTTGAGGAGCTCACCTGCTTAGGCCAGGCCCACCTGGGGCCACTGCCTCTTGGTGATTTCCGTATCAGCTAATCTGCACACGCCTGGTCCTGCCTGCTCCAGGGAGGGGGTCGCACAGGGACTCTGCACCGAGGAGCAGGAGCCTGGGGCCGTGTTAGAATTCTGCCTCCAGCAAGCGATGGGGACTCTTGGGCTTCTGCTCTCTTTAGCGGGAATCCCAGTTGTGCTACTTTAGAAAGACAAGTGGTGGGAAGCACAAGTCCTTTTCCAAGTCTTCCTTCAGCCAGCCCGGGAATGTCCCCAAATCCCAGGCTCTGTGGTTGGGTGCCGGGTGCGGGTGCTGCTCCCATGTGACTGTGACTTTGACCTTCGAAGCCCAGGGAGACGGTCTGTTGCTCAGCGCTCTTTCCATCATGAAGTGCATGACAGTGGGCCTCGAAGGAAACCTGGAGGGCCATTTCCAGAGGATAGAGCTGCATTCTGGAGGTGGAGTGGTGGAAGCAACCGTTGCTCTGGGATAAGAAGGTATGACATTAACCCCTCCCCTGTCCCACAGGATCCTAGACTAAATCAGGACATCTCTGAAGCCTGGCGTAGGGCCGTGGGGGAAGGATGGGGGATGGCCGTGGGGAGGGATGGGGGATGGCCGTGGGGAGGGATGGGGGATGGCTGTGGGGAGGGGTGGGGGATGAC